>MU119293.1:0-12916 GCA_014904845.1 Acephala macrosclerotiorum
TTTTTTTTTTTTTTATATTCGTTTTAATATTAATTATTTCGAGTAATTTAATATATAATTTTTATAAATTAATATATTTTTATAATTTTATAATTTTATAATCAAATTATTTAATTTTAAATAATATAATTAAAATAAAAAAATTTTATTAATTAATATTTAATTTTCGATTTTTAATAATAATAAAAAATAAAATATATAAATCGTATATAAATAATTTTTAATAAAATTTATTAAAATAATTTATTTTTTAATATTATTTTATTAATATAAAAAAATAATAAAATATAAAATAAAAAAATCTAATTATAAATTAATTCGTTTTAATTAATATATTAAATTTATTTAAAATAATTTATAATTCGTAAATTAATTAATTAATTAATTTATAATAAATAAAAAAAATTTATATATTAAAAAATACGTAATTAATATTACTTTCGAAATTAATTAATTATAAAAATTTTTAAAAAAAAATATATATAATTTTATTATAATAATAATATTATTTTTTTATTTTTTTAAATTTTTTTTTTTAAATTTTTTAATTTTAATAAATTAATTATTTACTCGTATTAAATTTATTAATTTTTTTATAATTTTAATATTTTATAAATAAATATTTATTTTATTTGTAATTTATTTAATTATAAAATTTTTTATATAAATAATTATATATATTTTAATTTTATTATATTTTTTTTAATATTTTTAATAAAATTTTATTCGAATTATTTTGTATTAAATTAAATATTTTTATAATAATTGTATTTATATATTATTTAATTTTTAAATATAAATTTAAAATTGAATTTTTATTATATTTAAAAAATTTATATTAATTTTATTAGATTTTTTTATAATAATAAAAATTATAATAAAAATTAATTAAATATACAATTTTTTTTTTAAATTAATATTTTTAATATAAACTTTTTAATTTTAATATTATTTATAATTTAAATTGTAAATATAATCGAATTTTTTAAAATCGATAAAAAATTAAAAATATTAATAATATTAAATAATAAAAAAATTAATAAAAATATAATAATTATAAATTCAAAAAAAAATTCAAATAAAATAAATTAATAAAAAAATAAATATTCGTAATAATTATATAAAAAACGATTTAAATTAAAAACGATATATTTTAGTATTTTTTAATACAAAAACGTAATATTGATTTCACGTATTATTATATAATCTCAAAATAAACTATTTTTCTTTAGTAGAAAAACTTTTAATTGTCGTTAAAAACATTTGATTTTTTGATTTGCATTAAGTAATAATACTTGTCTAATATTGCAAATTTCCACGTTGAGATTTCAATTCATATTAATGTACATTGTGTGGGTGAGGCTCAACCGGCGAGATAGTCGGACTGAATTAACTGGGCATAAAAAGCCTCGTAAAAGGGTACAGCGGACCGTATGAGAAGTGGACTATGCAGCGTACCTAAGTGGTGGGAGTTTCTTTCTGTAGATGGTCACCGAGGGTGTGCATGATTATTCGGCAGGTGTTGCGATTGTGCTGGTATGGGGCTCAATTGCGGCCAATAAATGCGAGAATTGAAAGAATTTATGGCAATGCGGCGACGCAAGGCGCAAAAGCCTGATTTATGCAGTCAATTAGAGATCTTAGAGAACGCCTTGCATGAACTGTTAGTGCAGTTTAAGCCACAGGAAAATATTGTGGGGTTGCACAAATCGCCGCTTTTGAAAGCTTCACTCGATTCCCCAACGTGATAACTGTGTTGAAAACTACGAGGCTATCTCAATGTCTTTTCTTCTAGGCTAGAAATTATGGGACACCTACGATATTTCGAAGGTCTACATAATCACTTAGCCCTCATTCTGCTCATGTGAACTGGAGTCTTTTGTTTACAATGGATCCAACTCGTCGCAATACCACGTCCAGTACAGGATCCAGTCGGAGGGGCAAAAGAGAGCCGACGCCGCCAAGAAGGAAAACGTGGAGTTTCAAGAAGGAGGCTGAGTCCTCACCTGCCTCGCTGACCTCGAAGCTGAAGCAGGAAACATTCCCTGTATACAATCTTCGCTGGGAAGCATTGAAAGAATGGTTGGAAAACAAGTTCCCCGGTTACTCATTCCACGAGCGAAGGGTAAGCACGGCGATCCCTTTAAGCAGTCTTACTGCGGTTCTGAACTACCACGCATGACTCGAATATTGACACGTCTTCGAGCAGGTAAATCGCGATGTGTATCACTTCGACGTACCTCAACAACTGACACAAGTGCGTAAGACCATCTTGGTGCCATGTGTTGCTAATCAGTTTGCTTGCGACGTGTAGGAAGATAAGAACGAGATAATGCAATTAAAGGAAACTTATCGGGTCATAGTCCCACGTGTATCTCAATCACCGGAGCCAGTTTGAAACGGCGGGAGGCGTGCATATGTTGGTACGAATTCATGGGGAGAGAATATCGTTTACTTTCGAGGAAATTGAAATCAAATCTGCCTATTCAAATTTGAGTCTGCATCGGCAGGTCGGGTGGGCCACTAAGCGCCACGGGATGGACTGCGCAGCACGGGGCGGCTGCTCGAGGCTCGTCAGGCAGACTTGGAAGAAACCCACTTTGGGCACACCTGTATACCACCGGAACACTATGGCACAAATGCCAATTCATACTTAAATAATGTTGCCTGACGTCGTTCGGTGAACATAGCATTCCTATATCGACTATTCTCCGTATTCGTTGTGAGTTCGGCCCGAGTTGCGGTACCGTATTCATGGCCTCAGCGCTGCAGATCCCCCACACTTTCAAGACATCTTACGAAGAGTTCGAATCCTATCCAAGAAACCTCATCCAGCAGATATCGTACCCAGCAGCCTTGATTGCATATGCAACAAGACTGGAAGATGCTTCGCCGACGCTATTCGTACACAATGAGCAAGATATCCTTGTTCCATTCCGAGAGTTCTCGGGACATTGTACGTGCCCTTCATTAATTGATCGATTTATACTTACTATTCCATAAAAGCCTGGGAGAGAAGGAATATCTCGGGGGATGTCAAATTGAAAGACAAATTAGGAGACCAATCCACAGTTGATCCAATAACGTCGACTCGTGTTGGTGAACTGGCAACAAAGAGAGACCCAACATGCCGTTTTATGTGAGTCTTTCGCACTGCTGCAATTGTTGGAATCTACTAACCTTTGGAATAAGCTTCATTTTTGCTGGAGACTCTCGAAGCCCCTTGAAGATTGCTCGAACAATGCTCCTGCGAATACTCACCTACCATCAAGTCATGCCGAACTACCTCGATTTCATAGCAGTGTTTGGTTCACAAAGCAAACTACGCGATCTGAGATTCAGTGGATTCCGCGAGCAACTTTCACTTACTTTTCCGTCGAAAGCACCCGAAATACGAAGTTTGGGACGAAGTGGCAGACAATATCAGTTGTGTTATAATTTAAAGGGTGTAGAGAAAAGCATCGACAAGCATTGGTCGATTCGTCAAGTGGCAGTCCATCTACAATTTGATGTCGAGGAAGGCACGACGCTATGGATCATTACAAAGGGCGATCTTGAATTGAAAAACCGGGTCGAGGATATGACCGGACCAAAAGGCAGACCAGAGGATCGAGCCTTTGACACCCCGGCGCATTGTTTTCGCTCAAGTTTAGCAGTACATTTATTGCAATGCAGTTGGTCAACTGAAGGGTGGCGGTGGTATATACAGTGGTTAGAGGTGGTGCTGGAAGAAGACGTTAGTGAATCGCGTCCGTGGCATGAATACTTGATTGATCAACTACAGACCCATATTGCCGTCCATGGAGCCAGAGGGCGCAACGAGAATCAACGCATATTTACTCCAAAAGACTTGCAAAGCATTCAACACCTCGAAGACAAAGTCAATGAAGCAATCATGGTGCAAGAGGCCAACTCGGATGTTCTGACATCTCTTCGAAAGTTCTATGAGCGTCTAATGGACAACAAAGACTTTCCGCTTCGAACAGCATGTTGTGAGGATGTTCTGTTATTTGCGACACAACTCGATGACATGATATATGATTCAAAGATGCAGATAGCACGAGCGAAAGTTCTGGTTAAGATCACAGAAGACAGAAAAACCTTGGTAGATCAACCTTTCTTGACGATCTCTTCTGACCTTCCCTGTCAATGTATTCCAGCTTAACGTACTTCTAGGTCTTGCAACATCTCCAAAGCCAGGCAACAGAAAAGATGGAAATACTCTCAATAAAAATGCATGAAATCGGGTCCCAGTCCCAGAAAGAGGCCATTGCGATGCGCATCATAACAGTTGTCACCCTTATCTACTTGCCTGCTACTTTTGTATCTGTAAGTTATTCGAGTTTCAAGTACAAGTATCTCTCACTGAGGTCGATTGAGACCTTTTTCAGCACAGACATTGTGAAATACCAGGATGCGGGTAACGGATCGTTCTCTGAAGTCGCCATGGTGAGATGGCTCGAGGTAACTATACCCTTGACGGTTTTGACTCTCTCTATCGGTTACGGTTTCTTCAAGGTGTCGGAGAAGAAAAGCGAACGCCTGGCACTCCTTCCATTCTCGATGAACGAGTCGAAAACCAGCTTCAGTGGATGAAACCGTACACACCTGGAGCAAGCTATAGAAGTCCGTCTTGATTTTCACCCATTTTCTTTTCGACGAAGCTACTCGAGGCTACCATGCCCGACTCTCTCGACTGAATACACCAGCCTTGGCTATTTACTCTGACTTCGACTACACGTTTTAATCTGAATGTTGAGCCTGATCAGCACTTATTCCGGTTTGGCAACAACTTTCTGCTATGCAAAATCACGTCATTTCAATGTGAATATAGGGTGTTATAGATCATAACTCGTCAATCTATATTTACATTCAAGTTTTATCCGAAGGGGATGGGGAGAATGTGATTCGTGATGCTGCAACCAGAATATAGTCCCGCCGTGGCGCAATGAGTGAGAGAGTGAGAGAGGTTTCTTATGTAACAGCGAAGCAATTCAGTGGGGGTGTTGATAAGTATATTCATACGGAATTAAAAAAAATCAAAGCCTTCTCGATAATCTCAAAATCATAAGCTCCAGATCAATATGGCAATGAGTAGCCCTATCCACTCTTTTTTGGTGGTCCGATTGAACAGTGTTGCAGACTTAATTAGGTACCGAAGAGATAAGCTTTCCAGGTCCCGGAGCATTGGTTGAGGCAGTTGAACCAAATGTATAAATAGGGAATCGCGACGTCTAGGGGGGCGGCCGGGGTGGGGTCCATCTGCAAGATGAAGACAGCTGCAGCCTTACCTCGACCAGACTTTTCTCTGCTGGCTCTCTTCTCGCACAACTGTGATCTTACTTTGGTTAAAGAGAACTTCAATGTCATCTACAATCAATACTCATCCTTTCACTATCCAGTTCAAACTACGCTGTTGTTGACAGAGTCTTTTGGTCAGCTTCGACGTCAACAATCTTCCACCCCGCCCCGGACACATTTCGCGACTTGATACCTGGATTCCTGCCTTGAAACCCATCGCGATGGCGGATGATCGCGACGCTGCTATTCGTAACTTCAAATCCACCTTGAAAGAATGCATGGTTCCTGCAGTCTGTGGGAGATCTTACGTCCGTATCCTGAAGCTCACGCAATGGCTGAACAGCAAAGTGAGGTCTGAAGGCTGGGAGCCAACACAAGTAAGGCTTCTCTTAGATTATGCTTACAGTCGTCGAGATCGACCTACACATCCGATCACCAAGGAACAGCTGTGTGATAGTAAGGACGGATGTCTTCTGATATTCTGCATACTACTTGAACTAGATCGAGGTGATCTCATCGACAAAGTTTGGAGGCAAGATAAGACGGATAACGACCTACCGATCGATCTGAGAGCCTTGAGGGAGACCTTTGAGGAACTCGACGTTCCAGATTCAGATAAAGTTGCTGCAGATTTCGATAAACAGCAATGGAAATACTGTGCGGCGAAGCTGGATCTGAACAAAGGTCGCCAATACCCCGAAAGTAAAATTATGCCATTTCATCGAAGAGAGGAGATCAACAAGAAAGGCGGTACTGCACAACTCTGGCAGATTGAGGTATTGGAGGAGTTTGTTGGTCCTAGCTTAAGAGAGGCGGTCAAAGAGTCCAGATATGACCCAGTGGACGATGGGCTCGGCCCAGTAAGCATTCCCCTCCTTCAAACCTTCCTACATGAAACTTGTTTAATAACGATCGCTTAGCGCTATGAGTTTGCTGTCAAAACATTCGAAGATGGTCATCGGGCTGTCTTTATCAATGAGCGGGAGGCATTTCTAGCCCTCAACAAGGAGCCAGCGATGGTACAATACCTCTGCGAATATGGTCATAAAGAGAAAGTTTCAGATCCTTATTCCGCCGGTCCTCGAATTGTTCAACCTGGAGATCAAAAAGAAACTATCAAGACGACGCACAACATTATCCTTGAATATGGGGAGTCTGACCTAGAGGAATACTTCGCCGAGACAACACCGCCGTACCTTCAAGCCGAGGTTGAGGCATTTTGGGAGGGACTCTTCGCTGTTGCGGATGCAATCAGAAGCATCCATAATTGGAAAAGTAAAACGGAAGAAAAAGTACAAGAATATCATGGGTAGGTTTTTGCCTAGTACCTTACTCCGCGAATCTAACATGGCCAGGTGGCACGCCGACATCAAGCCAGACAACATTCTCCTCGTGCATGGCAAATTCAAGCTGGCAGACCCTGGATTTGTCAAGTTCGTCAAGAAGGACCGAGACTGTGATCCAGAAGAATTTCTCCCAGGTGGTACAGAAACTTATGGTAAGATATACTTGGATCTGCATTAGGTTACCATGTAATTTCTGACTTATCGACTTAGGCGCACCTGAACGACACCCAGGATGGAGATCCAAACAGAGAAGAGTGACACAGACAATAGACACATGGTCTCTGGGTTGCGTTTTCTCCATCTCAGCAACATGGGTGGTCCTCGGCTACCAGGGAATCCGTCAATTCAACAAGATACGGGAGAAGGCTATACGAAAACTCGTGGAAGCACAAAAAGCTCTACCAGAGGGTCAGAGACCAACGCAAATACTTAACGCAGGAGATTATTTTCATGACTGTCACCAAGTGCTACCAGCTGTGCTAGATTGGCACAATGTTCTCCGCAAGGCTCTGCGCGGAACAGATACCGTCACACGCCGAGTCCTTGATCTTATAGACGAAAAAATGCTTATCGGAAATGCAAAGTCAAGGATCAAGGCAGAACAGATCTGCGAGGAGCTGAAGGAGATTTTGAAGGAAGGAAAAGCAGCCCCATCAATCGCTGTACCAGAAAACATAAAGGAGCTTCTCCGAGAAGTCGATGACGACGCTACTTCCTACACAAGATCACGAGAAACGACCTCGCAGACAACCATATCAACTTTCGTTCCACAAAACAAGACTATAGCAGAGGTGCGAAAGTCAAAATTTCGGGGACCTCAGCTACTGAAGACAGCCAACCGTTCTCAAGTTCTTCGATCAGTCGTCGTACGTCAAGATAAAGTGCCACTGTTACCTGAGATACCTATTCGTTACAAGTCGACCGACACTAAGAAGCCTTCGCAAAGTCAGCAGTCCTCGGCGGGCGAAGTTGCTGCAACGACACTTCAAGAGACTCATCAAACCTCAGCCTATGATGATAAGGATAGAAAAGTCGCGTCCAAGGCGCCTTTTCAACGTCCTACCTCTAATCCTCTTGTCACTAGCCCGATTCGCCATAAGCCTCCTCGCCGACCCGCGACAAGCGGACGCCAAAACGTTTTCCAAGCTCGAGAAGAGATTGAAAGGCGAGAGGAAGGCAATATTTTGCATCGCACTCGTAAGGATCAGTTATTGTCTCGACACTTCGGCGACGGCAACCGCGATATTGTAAGAATCCTTTGTTTATTTGACAAGTTTTTAACTCACAATGTAATCTAGAAATTCCTAGTCGACAATGCTGAGACTATGAAGCCATTTTGGTACGAAGCACAGTTCCTCGTTCAGACTCTCTTGATGAAGGCAAAGGGTCAAGATACTAACGGGATGGATCTTCTCTTCACACTTGGAGGAGTAAAGGTTGAGGGCAAGGAAGCAAAGATGCCACAGAAGACGCATCTCAAAGGTGATCCATTCATGGAAGCAATGAAACATCGTGAAGCGAAGCCGACAAGTGGTCACACCGATATAACTGTTCCACTGGGGAAACTCTTTGATAAATATCTGACGGAGGCCAAGCGTAGAACGCAATTCGGACATGAAGTGAGGAACATGACTTTGATCGTTTTGACGGATGGGATTTGGGCAGGCACCCAAAATAAAGAGGACGTCAAGAACTTGATCGTGACATTCGTGTTGGAACTAAGGAATATTATTGGAAAGCTTAAGAAGAGGCCAGTGAGCATTGAGTTCATCCAATTTGGGGACGATGAGGACGCCACACACAGACTATGGCTCCTAGACAATCACTTGAAGTACGATGGCATTGAGTGAGGCTTTCCCCCGACCCAAATTATATTGAGGATAGTACTGATGTGGTATTCCAGAGACATCATCGACACAGAGCATAGCACAGGCGATATCAACAAGATGCTGCTGGGAAGTTTCATTCCAGAATACGACGAAGATGAAGACGACGACGACGTTGCCTTAGCTAGTTCCCCGAATCAGTCTCAGCAATCAGCCGAATCCATTGAGAGGGTTTCAAAGATGCACTCCGAAATATCCATGTCGCTCCCGCCGAGGGCGACTGTTTCCCGCTCGCCATCTCAGACACGAAGAATAATAGAGGGAAACAGATATTCCACGAACTCTCCTCTCTAACGCTAGAACTTTCTCAACGCAAAAGAATTCCAAGAAGGTTATATGTAATTTATTAAAGAATCAAAATAAGTAACGCCTAGGCAAAACAGCGACGCTAATTAACCGTGTTAAAAACGATCAGGTTAAGATTCAGCCCAGGTTATCAAGATAATATACGTGACGTCGTCAGCCTCCATCTTATCAACACAAGTTATCAATACAATATAACTGTCGGCATCATTCCAGAGTGCGTAGGCATAGACTCCAACACAAAGGCAAAGGTCCTGAGTAAGACTCACCACCTAACCTCCCCCTCTCCATCCCCTAACTTCAAGCATCCAGTCTTCCTTCGTTCAGCGAGCCATCTCTCGATCCACGTCTTCATCTTGCTCCTCCCTGTCGCTGAACCGACGTTGACTGTCGGGACGACTTTCTCAATCCTCAGCGCACAGACAAACATTGTCAGCTCTCTGAAGCTGCTATGTTCTGAATAGGGTACACCAAAGCAGGATGCTTCGCGAGTGGAGCCGCGCTGGGGGATGAGCTCTGCCATTGAGAAGGAAGATTTCCAATTCACAGAGTGGAGGATTGTTGGGATTGAAGGGGAGTCGGTGAATCTATTTCGTCTTGTCAGTGCATGGTTCTGGTGGTGTAGAGACAACCATAGGAGGGAGGAGACGAGGAGCTAATGGGAACATACCTCGAGTTTGGTGGCTTGTAATTCCACCCACTCGGTCTGAATCCTACAATCCTGCTGAAATAAGGTTTGTACGAATTCAAGTAATCCTGCAACGTTTCAGGCCGAATCTCCATCAGCATCTGCATGTGTATCTGAGCTTCTTTAGGATCATCAGTCATCCTAGACATCAATTCCTCGTCTTCAAGTGCTGCACAAATCCTTTGCTTTCCCGGCGGTGCCCAGATCTTGCAATCCAAAGCTCGTGCAATACCAAGACAGATACGCTCCTTCCCGATACTGTACGTTCCACATATCACCAATAAGCGACCACGAGGCTTGCTGCTGTTGGTTGCGAGGGACATGGCAATGCTGTCGTCTTCAGCTTTGACGGCTGAATTGACGAATTTAGCCATGCCGGTGCCAGCTCGTTCACGCTTGACCACTTCCCATGCGTCACTCTCTTCAGCTCGCTCTTTCCGAAGCGAAACACACATGTCGGCACAGGCTTTGATCACCTCTTCCTGAGAAGGAAATGCATACCGTGGGTTGAGGTAAGTCGTATCGAGATAACAGACATCTATCTTTTGCTGCTTCGTCTTGCCAGTGATGGAATCTACAATGTCTGGCATGAGGAGAGGGTGGGCGATATGTGCTGGGCAGGCACGGAAGTCGCCACAATGAAGTACTCGTTGGACTTTGGGATTCAATCCTTTGCCCACCACTTTCTCAAAGAGAAAAAGGGAACTGCCAGGACAATGGTTGGCAGGAATCATTGTAACAGCCACGCCTTGTGTGCCGGATACTTCGAAGCGCTCCTCGAACTGTAGTGGGATGACGTATTTTGGATCGACCTTCAGCTGCTGCTTGACTAGATTTGCTGTAACTTTGCTGCAGTAAATTGGACCATGACACCACGTGGAGGTGAGTCCAACATAGTGATCGCTGTGGAAGTGACTTAAGAAGTACGCATTGCATCCTTGAACAGCACCATATCTAAAAGCGTCCACACATATGAAGAATCCAGGCATGATCTTGTAGAAAGGGCAAGTCCTCTGGTAAGCTGGCTTGCCCCTGGATTTTGCCTCTGCTGCTGCTGCATTCGCCCACGCTGCATCTTCTGCATGGCCAGACATCAATTTTGAAAATGCTGAGGATGGAGCGGCATCTGAAGATCCACCTAGTTGAAATGGATTTGCCTGGCCAGGTCTCGCAATTGCTGCTTTCCGAGCAAAGCGATTCTTAGCCTCTGGTGGCATGAATTTGACCTCCGCAGGCTCTTTCTTTACTGGAGCAGGAAGTGGAATAGGATTGCCGTCTAAGCATCCATTGACATGTCTTGTGGCTTCGTCTGGACTGATACCGACGAGACTAACTTCGCAGATAGGGCATGCTGCAGTCATGCTTTCGTCGGGTTGTTCATCGGGAACAGAGTCTTCGGCCATTGGGTCATCGTCGAAACCATTGAAAGATTCTTCGTCCTCCCCCAGCTCTGCTGCTTCAAGCCTGGCTTGCTCTTCCATCCATTTCCTCTCCACGGCCTCTTCACCATCTCCAAATTCGTCGTCGTCGGGGAACTCGTCAAAGTCTTCAAAACTGCCCCATTCATCCATACTAGTCGCTTCCTTTTTCAAGGTCGGTATGGGGGCCGCATCTTTGGATGTTTCGCTAGTGCTAATCTTGGGAGACTCTGAAGGCAGGCTTTCAGTCTGGTTCTTGGGAGAAGGATTTTTTGGCTGAAGGGCGTCCCATTTGGCTTGTGCCTCCGCCACAGGCACCCGTTTCCGTCGTTTCCAAGCCCAAGAGTCGGCAGGAAGTACAGATTCGACCTCAGGGACTATTGGCTTGTTCTCATGAATGTCATCCTCGTCTATAGGGTTCATGTTCACCAGATAATTGACTTCCTTAGGTTGCTCTGCGACGGCACTTCGAAGCTGTTTCTTCTCAACATTCACGGCAGCTTCTTGAATCTTGGAATTGTCAACCTCGTAGTCTGATTCTGAGTCTGATAGAAATGGGCCCTTTCGTCGAGGTTTCTTGCCCTTTGGCTTTGGCTTTGGCTTCGACTTGGGTTCTGGAGGCGGAGTACAGTCCTTTTGCACTTGTGCCGGTGTGCCTGCAGTGGCGGCGTCCGCTGGCGCATCTCCATTGCCATTGCCACTACCACTTGGTGTGCTTTCTCCCGATGTCTTCCTCCTTTTGACAGAGCCTTCTACCTCATTGAATCTTCCAAAGTCTTCATCTTCGCCATATAGATCGTACAAATCCTCCTGGGAGTCCAGTATCTCGGGGCTCAATGCCTTTGGCTTTGGTAGTACAGTATTCGCGCCTTGTGACAAGAATATCGAATCGTCCTTGAGTGGCGAGTCCACCTTCTTGAAGAAGCTCAATATACTAGCATTCGGCTTCTTCGCAGACGCCGTCTTCTTGTTCGCTGTCTGTGACTTGCCCAAGACTAGCAGATTCGACTTCGAATTCGGTCGTGGAGTAAGAGGCTTGGGAGGGTTGTGGGTTGCCATTGTGATCGAACGCGGGGTTCCGTCCGGCGACGGTGGTCTGCCAACTGATGGCTTTAATGGCGTCTGGAGAGAGAGGTTGGCGTTCTCTCGTGGGTTTCGGAACATGGCATGCAGAGTGCTATGCCATTTACCGAATGTCGTCTATTGTCACAGACGGGCGAGGCAAATTGTCGACCGATGTCGATATCTTAGAAATCCTACTAACAATTAGAGAACCTCACACATCCGCCGATCGAGACGATTCTGTAGCGTGGCCAAATGCACTGATCGCCCTATTGTCCTAAATCGTTGTGACAATCCGATGTCTTGTCGATGAGTCGAAGATGTGGTCGCGAAAGAGCACGCGGAGACCAGCTCGCGCGATCACGCGTATTAGGTAATCATGCATCGTCTGAATTTGTGGAGTATCGTCGACGAGGCTGTCGGATGAGATTGGATCAACATGAATCTTAGAATACATACGTTTTGTCTACTACTCGATTTCGTACGGATGAGTCAAGGGCAGAAAGCAGAATTCGTGTTGCGCATGACAGCATGTCAGAGTGAGAAAGTGATCTGGCGGTTAGATTCTCACATGTTGAGGTGACTTTAACCTTAAATATCAAATCACTTCCTGAAAAATGTGGAGGCAGTGAAAACTAAACCATATAAAAGAGGTACTGTAGCTACTATTCGACACGTTATTGATTATTAATTGCTGTTGGGGAATCCCACTCCGAGTTTGTAGATTTCCTAGCGCTTTGTGCACCGAAATCTCAAAGAAAGCTAATTTTTAGCGAGTATTATACCATTGATCCATGCTAGGCAAGTAACGAAATGTCAAGGACAAGGGAGGCAGACGCGCTAAGGCCAAGAAAGCGGAGTCGTCCGCTGGCACAAAACTGGAGCCGAATATGAAGGACGGGTAAAAAAAAA
>MU119293.1:12949-121615 GCA_014904845.1 Acephala macrosclerotiorum
AAAAAAAAAAAAAAAAAAAAAAAAAAGGGATACAAGTGCCCGAAGACACATCAAACGCGGAGGATTAGAGCATCAAAAATACAAAAAAGACTGTATGGACGCGCTGGGAATCGAACCCTAGAAATATGTTAATTGAAGGGTTTTAAATTATATTGATAAGGCTAATTTACCAGGACCTTTCCCACACTCAATAATGCCATACGGAATATGCTAAGGGAAAATTATACCACTATATAATTCGTTAGGACAGAGAATTTAGTTTCGGCGGAGTACCGTACCTAAACCACGCGCCCTTCCAGGTGATAGATACACAAAAGTTTCTTATTTAAATTTATATATGTGTCTGTAATGCTTGGGCTCCAGCCCGGACCTGCCCGTAGATTAAGTGGGGCAGACTAGTGTTATTGGTCCAGATTTTAACCACAGGTCACTTTCATATCGCAACATTTCTACCTTATCCCACTAATGTTAGAGACTGCTGTTTTGAATACTCACTATGTAATGTCTATTTAACTAGTTTTGGCCCTTTAACCCCAATTTGTCTATTAGGTTACTTTGCAACGAAATCTCATCGTGTATGTGGCCCGTCAGACATGAACCTTTTTCCCTTTACTTTGTGTCGGAAGGGACATCATTACTGACTACCTTGCTTATTTCTAAAGCGATCTAAATCCTTTTTTTTTGCAGGATCCATGGTCCATGGACTGACTCACATTGTATTTTGACTACTTTGCGCTCAGTGGCGCAAAGTCGGTCTCGGTTGCTTTCGGCATGCCATACCGCACCCCCCAGAAGTCCAGACCATCCCAAAAACTTTCCGACATCAAATCACCTACGATATATCCAATAATAAGTGATGCTAGTGCCCATAACTATCGGTAGCTGATATGAAAGGATCTCGGCATTTCCATGCAACATTCTTTTCCACGTGATTAGAATTTTGCTTTCGAATTTACCTATCTATATATCTGCAAATTCCGCGTACTCTCGTGACCTGGTTCTTCGGCCAAGAGCAAGAAATCAAATACTGGAGAAAAGTTGTCTGAAGTTTCAGGAGCGTCAACCCCTTGAGCGTTCAGCAGATGTTTCCACCACAGGTAACTCCATGCCAACAGGCTTCCCTCAAAGTTCAGCGCAAACGAAGCAAATATAGGGCTGGAGATTCGTGAAACTATGTAAAGCTATTCGCACAGAAATATTCATTCCGAGATTCCAGAGATGGCAATCTATGTCATTCGAGCTTGCTTTCTGTCGTTATGAACTTAGGCATTTAAGCAACCTTCATCGATGTCCCAGCCTTGAAAAGGCAAGCAAGAGTCTGGGTTGGGCTGAGATACTGTCATATTTCATGCAATGTTGCGCCATGATTTGGCAACTATCGTCTTTGCGTAGAGAAAGTGGGCCGAGAAAGTCCAGCCAAGGCTAGGACATTGAGAGCGCTGATCTAAGCCTAAGTCCTAAAGGCTACATAATCTACAGTCAACATAAGCGAAGTTTTGCTTCTCTTGGGCTATACTTATAGAATTCAACGATCAAGTCTTCCGTTTTAGTTGACAACCCGAGTATGGGTCTTTGATAGAAGTAAAGTTTGAATGGAAAACGTTATCAAGCCCTATCAAAAGAAACCTCAGTTAACGACGCATTTCCACAATTATCACAGCCACATAACTTGGAGCCAGAGTTAAACTTGCTGTCATTCCTCTAGTGCCTTCGGTTTTAGGCACTTATTTACGCCAAGGAACAGTCGAGGTGAGCTTTGAGCACCCTTGCAGGCCGGCCTGCTTGAACGAGGCAAAGCTCTGCACGTGATCACCTTTGAGCGTTTCCCTAAACTTATTTAGCGTCGGCTCATACTTTTAGCCCTAGCCCTGAATGTCCTGTTTTGCTTTGCGCATTTTCACGCGCCAATTTTGACGATGTAATCATGAAAGCACCTCACCATCTTCGATCCACTACAACTTCAACAGTCATAACTTCTACCCGACTGGAATGGTTTGCACACCTCTTGGGTCTTTTATTGTCTTCCTCGAATAACCACGAAAAGGATTGCTTTCTAAACCATGGCAGTAAGTACCTCGCGATCAATGGCGCAGACTTGATTCTCTAACCAGTTGATAGGGCGCCTGTAGTAACCTTCCTACGAGATCTATAAAGCGCCTCTTCCCTCCAAATTTACGGGCCCAAGACAACTTTTCTTAAACACATCAATCATCCGCATACATTATTCAATTTATATTAGCAAATTTTGCGTTGCCGGGCTTCGGTCAAGATGAAGCTGTCCTTGGGTCTCCCTCGGCAAAAGGTGCGAAGTCATTGTCACTTTGATCCCTCCTTGTTGAAACTCACTTTTGCTTCCGATCTGCACAAGAAAATTCTTATCAGTGAGTCATATGACGCGTTTCCTTGTCCGCAATCTTCTCTTGGTTTCGTTCCTCAAGTCGTCAACAACCACCAGGGTATGGACGACCAGCTCAGTGCAACCATCTTCAAGGTATTGCGGACTCGTTCTTCTTTCATAACCAGATAACTGTTATGTTATACTCCTGCAATTGTTTGTTTGCCCTTCCTTCAATGCTTTCCTCATCTTCTTGTACACAGAACCTTTCTTCGCGTCGCAAGATCGATATTCCAACAGAGCGATAGTCGGTAAGCACATCTTGAACTCATACTACCTGAATTCTGTTAATTACTAACGCCTCCAGTGGTCCATTCACTCACGGTCATTTCTCAATTTCGAAACTCCTCGCAATCACCCCAATCGATTTAATTGAGATATTCAAGAGAACAACCAGAGTTGAGCAGCGCAGCAGCAGCACAACAGTATCACCAGTCTCAAATGGCCAAAAGGGTCAGAACATACACATGAAACAAGAAAGGCGTGTCGGAGCACTTCTGTATCCTAGTTATGCTCTCAGATAGCTATCAATCTACAATTCTTTTACTCATCAAGACTTGTTTCCGCCTCGTCTCGTCCTAGGCATGACTTTAAAAGGCCTAACCTTGTCGATTTTTTCTCTCCAGTTCCTCGAGCCTCGAACACATTTCGATCATCCACGCTCTCGATTAGTCTTGTCCTGAGCATGACATGAAAAGGCCTACCTTGGCAATATTGTTCACTCCTGTTCCTCGGAGCCTTGAACATCAGCGAATTCGATCATCCGCACTCCCGATCGATCTCGTCTACTCCGTCAAAACTGTTCACTCATGATCTCCGAGTCTCGGACATAACGC
This sequence comes from Acephala macrosclerotiorum, assembly GCA_014904845.1. Classification (NCBI taxonomy): domain Eukaryota; kingdom Fungi; phylum Ascomycota; class Leotiomycetes; order Helotiales; family Mollisiaceae; genus Acephala; species Acephala macrosclerotiorum. Next base: position 16,181 of record MU119293.1, read on the forward strand.
ACCCTTCCAACGAAGCGGTTAAATTTACCATTTTCTCCACAAACCTGCACAAACCTGCGGTGCACTGCTCGGATCAGATTTATTAACTTCCGAGAATCTTAGCCACTTAGTAAGTCTCCTTCCAACGCGGTCTCCGCTTGCTAATAAACATTTCTAGAACGAGGCTACCTACGACACACTTGCGCCAGAATTCAGCGAGCGCCCACCCTCGTGGTTACCAGTGAAGTCGTCTTCTAGGCTCTTCGACATCCCTCGATCTCTCCTGACCTTGTCGATCTCACCTTTGGCAATGTACTCGCTATTTCACTCCTCGCCTCAGCCCAACAGGAGGTATTTCTACTCCAGCATCAGAATGAAAGCCTTGGAGTGACAGACCAAGCTCACGAAGCCGTCAACTCGCCTTGCTGAAGCTGCAAAGAATACTTTTCTGATTTTGTCTCCCTTCCCTACACCAAAATCCACGCATATCCCATTCCTTGTGTTTGGGAGCTAGTGGTCATATACCCGCCGGGGTACTCACTATAACTTTTGCTTTCCCTTTTCCACGATTCGGTTGCGCAGCGAGCATTGAAGGTCTACAACGTGAGTTGCATGAGTGAGAGGTGATCACGTTGAGATATTTGCTGACGCCTTAGATGCAGACGAGAATCGGCCAGATATTGACATCAACTTCACCGTCAGTAGAAGCCGTGTTGGAGATTTTCGGTCCTCGTCTTGCCACCACACTTACTTAATTAAACTCCTTGCAAGATCCGGTTGCGCCACGAGTATCAGAATTATCAATGTGAGTACATCTACTGCGATGCGGTGAAATTCAGATCGGCGGCTAACATGGTGCATGCAGACAAGAATCGCTAAACGCTGACAACAACTCCACCGTCAGCAGAAGCTGTGTTGGAAACTCCTGATTCTCATATCACGTACCAAAATACTTGATTTTTTTTTACATAAATTTCCCGAGAAACAAGAGTACACTGTTCAGCTCTCGCCACTCTCAAGCACCAATGATTGAGCAAGTTGATCCTCTCCATAGCCTCAAGACTCACGACCAGGGGAGCCCATTGATCCGAAGCTATAATGGTCAGTGCTAGCACTCTACGCCATCTCATCAAGACTATGATTGGACTGTAAGTCTTGTGTTGTGGTTGGGATTTTGTTCTGGTGCTGATTTTATTAAGTTCACGATGCGTGTCCCAGGTGCCGCTTCCCGATTTGGAAGGGACGAAGGTAGTAATTGCCAAAACTTGTGTCGGCAGAAAATCGAAAGTGTCCCCGCACTTCAAGACCTTCAAAGCACACCAGCAACGTGCACTTGAATGGTCACAACTTCCATCAAGGGCATTCCTTCCGTCGATAACCTGTGCTGAGTATCCTTAAGGTGAGTTCTACCTCTCTGTAGCTGTAAGACCAGCCCCAAGACGCTTCACTTGCAAGTTTTGACAGCTAATGACATTTTGAAGCTTTCAAAACTCAGTCACCATCAGCTAGAAGCCAGAAAAAGCTTCTTTCAACACATCAGAAGTTTTAATCCTAGGCTATGCCATAGAATGTATCGTATGAGTTCGCAGTGGTCCTCTTGCCACCGTCAACAGCAAAATAACCAGCAGCCACGCACCACCGTACACGACCGAAGATCAATTTATGGCAGACCTTCTACCCCAAGCATCTGCCATCCAGGGAAAATACAACGGTAGCGATTCTGATGATGAGCCAATCATTTCAGGTCCGAGGAGAACGAGTCTTTCAACCCGCCAGCTTTCTCGTCTCCCGATCAATCGCCTTAAAGATGGTAATGAGAGTTATTCAGATAGTCTCGCAGTCTTATCCAAGCAGGCTGCTAGTCCACAGTAAGAGAAACCCTGCTTAGTGACCCAATTGTATCTAACGCAATGGCAGACGCTCCTCCACGAATCCTATGAGCAAGAAGGGAAAACAGCCTCAACGAGATGCATCAGCGAATTTCGAAATCCTCCGCCCACAGCACAACTCACGCGTCTCCAAGCAGCGTGATCGTGCAGGATCTCCTACGTTCAAGACCAACACCCTTTCAGTACGCCGCGATCATCACAAACCCGAAGGCATCCCCTTGGGTGAAGAAACTTCTCTCGATGACCTGACGCCTGCTCAACAGCTTTATATCCAGGACATGATCAAGCAGTTCAGGCATGAAAATGCACGATCCAATAGAAGAGGCAGTGGCGGAAGCAATAGCACAACTGATTCGGGATGGAGCGTTGATACACCTGCATATAGCGACGAATCGGCTAGATTTCCAAGCATCCCAGGCAGCTCTACATCCAGCGACAGTAGGATCGACACCATACCGATATTTCGTACAACTACCCCACTTAATCAAAACCACGCACAGAACGTGCAATTGGAAGGTCAGGGTCCTTCGATCGACGCGCCGACTGAAAACCATCTGCGAAAGGCTTTTCGAAAACTTGGTGTCAAGCCTGAAGACGTGGATCGCTATTTCACTATATCTCGCACTTCATCTTTGAAGAGACCCAAGACGAGAGCAGACAAGGCTCAAGCAGAAGATGAGAAGCGCTTTGAGCGCTTCAAAAAGGACTTGCAATTGGATAATAGCGCAGATGTGCCATATGATGGAGTGCATTTACAGCAGAAGAGTTGGATGAGACTGCCCAGTCTCGGACACTACAAAGGCGGCGATGTCAATTCTGGTCGCAGGAAGCCAGCAGAACGAAAGCTAATTAGCACTCTTTTGCAGCAAAAGCAAGGCTCAACTGTTGTACTCTTTATCGTAGGTACGGACGGCATGTCAACAGACTATCGAAACTTGATGGAGTTCTCTTGGCACTACAGGCACATTCGATTCAGAAACGAAAGCTAGCTCCTGGCCGACTTGAGACTGGGACACGAAACAAGGACACGATCGAAAATGAAAAATCCCAGAAATGTCCCGTTCCAGGTTGCGGACAGGTGTACGGCTCCAAAGACTCCATGTATCGACATATTGAGACTCACGCCGATTGGTTTCTGGACGCCTTGGAGATCTCGGTGAAGCAAATGGACCCTATCAAGACCAAGATTCCCTGCAACGTGTCTGCGTGCCAATTCAAACACAAGATGTTTCCTCCCACCCAACAATACAGTACGGTTGCGAAAAAAGATGGAAACAATTCTAAGCCCTTACTCCACATAGAAGAGCATCACATCAAGCCGTTTGGTGAATGGGATGTCTACGAAGGAGACAGTCTTGAAGTTCCAGAAGTCGAAGACCCTGATAATTGGAATTGTACCCTTCCAGATTGTCCAGGCTTCCGAGCTCACAAGGATACCGATGGTCAGGCTATGCACAAAAAGTACCTTCATCACGAGCTGTGGTTGGACGATGCAGTCAAGGAACACTTAAACCTCACCGACTATACCAGAGATGGATGGACTGTCAGGACCTGGGTCAATGGAATTCGTTTGTCCCCAGATATTATGGATCTGAAGAATGTTCCTCTTGCATGGCGACAATCTGTTGAGGGAGAGGAGGACGATGAGGAGGACGAGGGTGACGAGGGCGAAGACGATGAGACTGAGTACTAATGCAGAGTCATTTTCTTCGGTGTTGTTCTAAGGGTCTAAGGCATAGAGATGAGATTTGGCAGGAACATAGAGTTGCTACTCCGTACAATTGTTTGCTCATAGTTTCACCTACGCTTCGAGGCATATGCATGGAGTTTGGCAGGGATAGGTCTCTACGTTTGCTCATGGATGAGAATTAGGTGCGATTTTTGTGATGCTTGAAGTAGATAGCTTAGATGAGCATGCAGTGAAATTGCTTCTTGATAAATTTCAGGTTCCCAACATTCTACAGTGTGAAATGAATCTCAAGTGATGATGTAATCTTATTCGTCGAAGTTTTGTCCTTAAAACTTGGGTATGCTGCGGTTGTCTGTTGGACTATTTATCCTATCAAATACAGGAGGTCATTGTAGCATTGAACTAGCTTTTGCCGTTCGAAGTGAGTTCATGTGGGATCCTTCGTCTGAAATGAGATAACAGAAATGGTCAAGTAAATTCATGCTCTCAAGATACATTTTACCGAGCATTTGATTTGAGATGCACTAGAAAACTGTGGGATCTTGAGCTCTCAAATGATATAAATTATCATATAATTACTCGCTCGACCACGAGAGACTCTCGGCATACTACGTAACATGAGGTCAAGCTATGACAAGTGCTTTCCGATCCTAAATGTTCTTAAGTTATGGTACTTCCAAATTTCCGAGTGATCTAGGCCAATTGATAAAGTTCTGTACCGCATGATGAAGCTACTACATCGCAACAAACCACTAGAATCCTTTGAACTCTATCATTAGACTTGATTTGTGAAGTCCACCTCCCCGTCATTTCTGATGTCATCGTCCTTCCAAAGTCAGCCAAGCACACCCCGTATTTCCTAAGTCCACCGTATCCACACTCACTTAACAGCTATCACTCTCCATCCGAACATCCTTCACCCTTGTCCACGACATCCGACACGATCATAGATGCGCTTTCAGTATCCCAGCCTTGCTTGAAAAATGAAGGATGTATATTTGGGCTCAGGCTGAGAAAGATACTCGATTTGGCATCGCGAATCGAATTCATGATTTTGACTATCGTCATCCTCCGAATGAGCTGTCAATATCTAGGCAAAGCTAGAAGATGAAAAGATGAAGCACTCCTTGGCACCTCCATCTCACACGTCCTGAAAACGAACAGAAGGGATAGCGATTATGGAACATGTTGCACGAGAAAGTGAGCACTGCCTCAGCAGAGATGTGTGAGGGAGGAGACGTCTTGCATTATTAGGCTTGCCGTGCAGGAGAGGAAAGAGTACTGAAGCTTACCTTCTTGCGTTAGGAAAGCGTTGAAATTATTCAAATCGATTCCGTACATCGAGAAAATTGATATTGCATGATTTACCTGCCATACCGCGAGGCATATTTACGATGCCAACGTCGCACTCACCATCGTCTCCAAATTCGCAACTGCTGCCGGGCTCCTCCAAGCCGTCCAATTATGATTATAGAGCCCTATCAATAACGTCAGTTTCCAACCCAAAAACGCCAAGAAGAGGGATAAAGGCGTCGAAGAGGGGTAAGAGGAAAGAGACAAGACGGGGAAGAGAAAGAAGAAAGGATGGAGAAACAGACCCCATGTTTCATCGTAATCTTGCGTCCCCGACCTGATATAGTAACTCCCCGCCAACACCCAAATCATCCACCCCGCATGCACGCTTGGCAAATAGCTATGCAAACAACTAGCATAAACCCCCGTATAACTCCCATCTGTCTGATCATGTCCCCATTCTGTCAAAACCATTGGCATCGTGTTCGTCTGTGTTCCACTCAAAGTACTGAATCCATTCCCTACTAAATCGCTTTGTAAAGTGCTGCAGCTCGATACCGAGTTCTCGTAATCGTGGAGTTCGAGCACCATCTTGTTCCAGTATGGGAAAGAGGTTTCGTTGAAGTAGATGTTGGAGCCGAGATTCGTGCCGGCGACGATGGGGGTTAGTGTCGTGTCGAAGCTTAGGCCGGAGAAGAAGATTAGGATGTCAGGGTTGGCGGTGTTGATTATTGCTGAGGCTGCGACCATGTTAGTGTACCAGTTTGGCCAGTTGTAGTAGTCGTTTGCTAGGGTGGTGTTGTCGGAGGGTGTGCGGAGTTCGTTGCGCATGCCAATGCTCATAAGGTTGCCCCATGATTTGCCCTGCCAAGTCAGTCTAGGAGGGGGGAAAGGAGGACGGGGACGAACATGAGTAACCATATACTGCAGTCCACGCTTCCAGTTCGCAACATTGAAGTATGTATCACCGAACCAAGCATTGCCGTCAGTCGTAGAGCAACACCATTCACCCTTTGAAATATGATTATCGAGATGGACGTAGATCTCCTGTTCTAAACATTCGGCTGCAATCGCATCATAGACCTATATTCAATCAGATCACGAGACTCGGGATTGGTAGAGGGTTGACTAACCTGCAGTCTTGTAGTGCTTGCCGAGAATTGAGGATTGTTCTCCAAAACCTTCTGATACACAATCGGTCCATTCGTCGTTCCCAATGCTGTATTGAAAGCAGTCGCAAGGGTGACATCTCCACCGTTGTAGATATCATCAATCATCTCAATGGCGAATGTCAGTCGAATGACATTCATTCCCAGACTCTTGATCCCAGAAACAATTGAGGCGATCGAAGCATACTGCAGGCCCTCTGGAATCATGACATCTGCTGCACCTGGCCAATTGACACCAGCGTATGTGACATTGTTGCCCAGTGAGTTATGGATCCATCTTCCAGACGTGACGAACGGTCCATTCGGGAAAGCACATTGACCTCCGACAACTCCCAACGCGAGGACGACAAGACCTGGAAGACCAAAACGCATCGTGAGAGCTCAATTGAGAAACAATCAAGTCCAGAACATCTAGTTAAATGACAATAAGATAAATCTCCCCATCTCGTCATCTTATATATTCGTAATAAGGAAGAACAAAAACACCGAATCCCAAAAGACCCATGATCGTTTATCCGCTCCATTAACCAAACAGCTTTCCACCCCATCAAGCCCCAGCTCCCCCGACAGCCCCAAGCCTCAACGCACCGAACAGAAACGCATAGAAATAAAATTTGGAAGCGACTATCATCTCATTCTAGTCATGATTGATGGGAATTCGAACGCGTAGCATTCCGGTAGCTGATCATCAGGGTTGCAGTAGCTGTGAAGGTCCGTAAACTTACCCCGCATTTTTTGACGAGATCCTGGTGAGTATCGGCGGGGTGTGCCTGAGATGGATCGTGAATGCCGGTGGATCCTTGTCTGATGGCGCGTGGGTCTCGTTCGTTCGCAGAAAACAAGAGATAAGGAGAGGGTTGTTTAGCCAGGACTTCGTGTGGCGGTACTCGCAGCTTTCTTCCCCGACTGCCCCGAATGGGATGTCACGAGGATGAAGGCGACATTTTTGCACCTCGGTCCCAATCTGAACCTTGAGGCTCGGATTTCGTTCCAAATTCCTGAATGTACAAAATTTTGTTGTAGATTGGGAGCGGCAGCAAGTCCTTGCTTGTGAGAGAAAATGATCATGATATTGGGCCACCGCTGGTTCTATATATCTATGTCTTTATCGGGACTAAATCGACAGTGAAATCAAGCGTCTGACAAGGAAGCTGATGAGCCTCCAATGTTCCTGGACCGCAACTTGCTGTACCAAGACCTTGATGAGCACCATCAATGCGGAAAATGACTCTATCGCTCGTCCCCAACTCATAGGGGTGCTTTGCTTTCTCTAACTCATGCGCTGAGAATCTTTGGACGTTGAAGTCAAAGCCAGCCTCTCGCGCTGGCTTCTCGCACTTCAATGTTGCCCGAATACCAAATCCTCGCTTGTTGAGAAGTTCGACCCATTTGGTGCCAGCTCGATTGCCATTCTCTTGTGGAAACTCGTAATTGGTCATCATGTCGTCGACTGTGCTGGACCACACGCCGATTCTTGCGGCTTCTTTCTTATCATTGTAGCTTTCCCCTGGTCCGCGGCCAAACCATTTGACAGTCTCTGTGCTTTTCGCGAGGTCCATCTCAAGTCCAAAGCGAGGCAGGAATTTTGGCATTGGGCCTCGTGGGATAGCAAGAACGTGAATGCGGATTTCGCCATCTCCATGAATGATGTATGTAGTGGTTGTATCGAAACCCCAAGCGAGAATTGGAGGGCTGATCCAGCTCTGCACGCCGATTTTGGCAATACCAGACGGATCCTGACTGGCCTGCACGGAGCGTACTTGCTGCTGCATAGAGTCGAGCCCGAAAAGCTTCCACAGTTCTGCATCATGAGGAATATCGTTGTCTGTGGGTGCTCTCCAGAAAGTCAAGTTTGGTCCTTTCGTCGCATCGAAAATGCGGTTTCCTCGGACAGACCACTCTGTGATTCGAGCGGTAGTCTTGTTAAAGTTGAAGACAAAGTCGTCATTCGATAGCCTGAAGTCGGACCGCGTACCAAGGACGACAGGGCATTCAAGAGTCGCAAGAGTGTCGACAACCTCGTAAGATGCAGTCGAGTTGATCGAGAATTGTGCCCAAGCAATTTCATAGCCTGCATCGGCCCACAATGTCGGAGATGCATTACGCAGGGATATAGTGATCCACCATTCACTGTTGTCATGAACGACGTTTTCGATGCCAGGAATATCAATATTTGCCGTTGTTCCTGCTGGGACATTGGGAAGACTGAGAGTTCCTGAGGCAACGATGCTTTCGATAGCTCTGTATTTCAGTCAGTAGTAATTAGTAAGAATGAAAGAGTTGTCACTCACCCCATAGAGAAGGACGAGACCTTCCATTCAGCCGTTAAATGATCCAAGTTCACAAAGTCGTATCGATTGATGATCTTGAGTTGGTCATCCTCTTTTAAGATGTTGACTGGTTCGAAAACCTTCTTGAGCTCGATGAGGCCTGGTCCTGGGCTATGTGTTGAATCACAAACGCCATCCATGACAAAATTACCGTCATTGGGAGTGTCTCCAAAATCTCCGCCATACGCATAGAATGCCGTTCCATCGTCAAGCTGTTGCAACAGACCGTGGTTCGCCCACTCCCAGATGAAACCCCCTTGCAGTCTGCGATATTTATTGAATGCATCTTGATACTCTCTCAGTCCGCCAGGGCCATTGCCCATTGCGTGAGCGTATTCGCAAAGAATGATGGGTTTCTTGAAATTATCACCCTCCTCGAGTGCTTTGTGGATCATGTCTGGTATTGGGAGATACATGTAACTGAACATGTCTGCTGAGATAGCTTTGACATCTCCTTCGTAGTGAACTGGTCTTGTTGGGTCTTCTGCTTTCACCCAGTCGTACATGGCTTGGTGATTCTGGCCATAGAATGCCTCGTTTCCTAGACTCCATATGATCACGCTAGGGTGGTTCTTGTCTCGATGGACAAGTTGCCGCATCCGCTCAACGTATGCAGCTTGCCATGTCGGATTGTCCGAGGTATACTTTGCGGCTTGGGGGAAGGTGAGCAATTTGCGGTCTTCGTAAGGCATGCTTTCTGGTATCGCTTGAGGCCGTGCAACTGCATCGTAGAAGCCGTGACATTCAAGATCCGCTTCATCAATGACCCAAAGTCCAAGTTCGTCGGCCATATCGTACAATTCTGGAGACGAAGGATAATGTGAGCAACGAAGGGCATTGATATTGTGCTGTTTCATGAGCAGCAAATCACGACGGATGAACTCAGCTGGAACAGCGCGTCCAAGCTCTGGATGATGATCATGTCGATTGACTCCTCTAAGCATGATAGCTTTGCCATTGACTGTGATGTTGCCGTTCTTGATTTCGACCTGGCGGAATCCCACAGCTTGACAGATTGTCTGGATTGTTCTTGACCCCTCCAAAAGCAAGATGTTGAGGTCGTATAATGTTGGCTCTTCGGCTGTCCACTTGTGAGGTTTAACGATCTCGAATTTCATGCTAGTCTCACTGCTTTGAGCATCTAATGGAAATGATTGCTCAGCTACAAGTGGTTTTTCATGCGGCGCCCTACTTCGCAGCTCCATCTTGACGGTGCATGGTGTTCCCAGAGAATATCGCAGCGCAACCTCAAGTACGGCGTTTTCATATTCGGCATCGAGGTTTGTCCGTACTGAAAAGTCTTCGATATGTCCACTTTTGGGAAATGCTATCAAGTGAACATCGCGAAAGATTCCTATGTATATCAATTAGCATGCGGTTACAAATGTAAGTCTTGGGGATCGTACCTGAAAGCCACCACTGATCCTGGTCTTCAATATAGCTAGCATCACTCCACTGATATACCTGAACTCGTAATTGATTGGACGATTCTGCACTGGGGTGAACTAGATGTGTGACGTCGAACTCTGCTGGATTCCTGCTGCCCTGACTGTATCCCACTTCTACTCCATTCAGACTGAGATGAAAAGCACTTTCAACGCCATCGAACCGCAACCTGTATGAAAACTCCCCATCCTTTTCCCATTTCTGTGGGATTCGAAATTCTGTTTCGTATGTGCCAGTAGGATTTTCGGAAGGAATATGTGGCGGATCCACGGGAAAGGGATATTGAACGTTGGTGTAGTGCGGTTTGCCAAAACCTTGTAGTTGCCAGTGTCCTGGGACATCGATGATCGAGGCTTCGGTCAGCTCTTCCGTGATCAGAGGCGCTAATGTTGGGCTTGTCGCATATTGGAATTTCCAGCGCCCGTTGAGAAGCACAGAGTGGTGAGGTATGAAGTAGGCTCGAGGAGCTAATCTATTCCTTTCAAATATGGTTTCGTCTTGATAGTCGCAACGGGACTCGTGCGATGTTTCGGCTGGAACTAGAACTGGGCATTCTTCGATGTCCATTTTCATCGTTTGATTTCGGGATAGGACATTCGAGAGCTTTCAGAGTAGAACTTGTCTATATATAATAGCTTTAACATTGACTTCCAGGTACTACCTGGACGCATTTTGGCGAGGAGAATCGCATATCAGTGGGGCATACCACAGCAGCACCGAGCATGCCGGCTGAATACTGATAGCTGTCGGTATCACGTTACCTTTCTGCTGTCCTCACTTGAGGTTTGTATGTCAATCTCAACGATGCGTCGACGCGTCGCGGATGGCGGCAAGTTTGCCAACCTGCAAGATACCTGAAGCATAGGATCGGGGTAGTTCAAGGTCTGGCCCGATGGGAAAGTATGCAGCATGCCGCCATAGGACGCGTGCTGCTCTTGCGGTGAAGTCCGCACTGGAGCATGTTCGTACGAAGTTTATTATTTTATCCCTAGCAGATTTAGACGGTGTTGTTGGAATTGCTGACTAACTTTTCAACCGCACCAATGGGAATGTTTAGTGAGCCTCGGTCAAGGTTGTTCCGGACTTGCTCCCTCCTCTGTCGTTTTCTGCAATGCTTGGCCCGGCGATCCCCAACTTTGCCTTCATCCCCGTTCATCCCCGACTACCCGCGGTCGTGATTATGCTTTCCCCGATCTCCCCGTATGGGTTTGTCTCCCCAAGGATACGCTTTCTACCCCGCGTTATTATCTCTCCACACTGCAGCTCTAACCCCCATCAGCCCATCCCTCGGCCGTGTTCAAGCGGACACAGGCCAAACGATCTTTTCAGTTCACCTCTTCTCCACACTAGCAACATTTTCTGGAACGCCTCTTTCCAGTTTACTTGGAATATGCATGCGGGGAACCGAATCTGGGAAAGTCTGCCCATGTCCTGACAGCTCCTGGGACAAACTATCACGAAGCATAAATCCATAGCTATCCCTCCTCCCTTGTGTTCTGTCAGTGCCTTGACAACTTCCATTTTCTTTTCAACCCAAGAGACACCTGCGTGACTAAAGTCAACATCTTCCTCTCTTCGCGACAGCAGGTCTCATTGTCAGTCAACATGGGAGCCGACGAGAAAGATCTCGGAGGCGCCTTGCATGTCAATGACTTGGATAGGTCGTCTGCGGATGCCATCCTCCTAGCGACCGAGGCAGACACCTCCGCATACTCACCATGGTCAAAGTCCATGTGGAGGCTGTATGGCGTGCTCGCCATTGCCTACCTCTGCGGATGTCTTAACGGATTTGATGGCTCTTTGATGGGCGCCATCAACGCTATGAAGCCGTATCAGGTAGGCCAATTCCCAAACCAATCTGCTGTGAATTTTCACTATGCTTACACGACGGACACAGAACTACTTTGGAATTGGCTCAACAGGTTCTTCTACTGGAATCGTCTTCGCAATCTATAACATCGGCAGTATTCCAGCTGTTGTACTCACGGGACCAGTAAATGACTACCTTGGTCGACGCGCAGGAATGTTCACTGGATCCGTTATCATTATCATCGGCACATGCATTCAAGCGCCAGCAGTCAACATGCATATGTTCCTCGCTGGCCGATTCTTGCTGGGTTTCGGAGTCTCCTTCTGCTGTGTCTCGGCGCCTTGCTACGTCTCTGAGCTTGCTCATCCTAAGTGGCGCGGAACTCTGACTGGACTTTACAACACTTGCTGGTATATCGGATCTATTATTGCATCTTGGACCTGTAAGTGTTTCTAATTCTAAGACCAGACCATTACTGACAAGTCGAGGTTATGGTACTGCTTTCTTGTCTACCAACTGGTCCTGGAGAATCCCTATCTGGTGCCAACTTTTGTCCTCCTGCATCGTTGCAGGCGGAGTTTTCTTCCTTCCAGAATCGCCCCGATGGCTAGTCGGTCAAGACCGTGTTGACGAGGCACGAGCAGTCCTTGCAAAGTATCACGGCGAAGGTATGTACACAGATTTCTGAGAAGCAAACCTGCTGATCAAACTTCGCTAGGCCAAGAGGACCATCCAATCGTCAATCTTCAAATTTCTGAGATGTACTATCAAATCCAGACCGATGCGACTGACAAGCGCTGGTGGGATTACTCCGGCTTGGTCAAGACCCGCAATGCCCGCTCCCGCCTCATCTGCGTCGTCGGAATGGCATTCTTTGGCCAGTGGTCCGGAAACTCTGTCAGCTCTTATTACTTCCCTGTCATGATGCAAACGGCTGGAATCGACGACGAGCATACTCAACTCAAGCTCAATGGAGTGTTCCCTGTTCTGTGCTGGCTGGGTGCTATATCCGGAGCACGAATGACGGACAAGATCGGCAGACGTCCCCTTCTTCTCTGGTCCATCCTGTTCTCAAGTATTTGTTTTGCCATTATTACCGGTTGCACCAAGCTATCGGTTGAACATGACAACAAGATGGCCTCCAATGTTGCAATCACCTTCGTCTACCTCTTCGGAATCGTCTTCAGCTTTGGATGGACTCCTCTCCAAAGTATGTATATCGCCGAAACCCTTCCAACAGAGACCCGTGCCAAGGGAACGGCTATTGGAAACTTCGGCTCCAGCGTCGCTTCCACTGTCATCCAATACAGCTCTGGTCCCGCTTTCAAGAACATAACTTACTACTTCTACCTGGTATTCGTCGCTTGGGATCTGATCGAATTTATCGTCATTTACTTCTTCTTCGTTGAGACTAAGGATCGTACTTTAGAGGAATTGGACGAGGTCTTCTCCGATCCTCGCCCGGTCAAGAAGAGCTTGCAGAAGAGATCGGTTCAAACGGTGGCTGCCACAGTTGGTGTTGAGGTGAATGAGAAGTCCTTCGGGCATAGTTGATGTCCTGAGTTGTGCCCGGCAGAACTTTTGTTATTTCATGTTGGAATGGGATATTGCAGCTTATTTTTTGCAAACAGTTCGATACCCCTCAATGGCGGGGTATTTGAGGAAGACTTGAATGTTCTCGATATCCCCAGATTTGCCTCCAGATGATACCAATATATAGTGACTAAATATCCCCCAATTCCATATGCACCTGCAGGCCGTTTGAGGAGCTCAAGCTCAAAATCCCCATCCCCTACTCTGACACGTGATCATATCACTTTTCACATCCAAAAAAAAAAAGAAGAAAAAAAGTACTTGACGGACCGAGAAATTCATCCTAATAGGATTTATTTTCTATTTATTCCGATAGATAGGGCAAAATATACTATAAACTCCTATTCGCACGCCACCACGTCCTTCCCCACAGTCTCCGCAAAAGAAACTCGCCCCGCGTCGCCCACCATCGACACTCTTCCCCATTCGGACATTTCAGCCGATCCCTGGCTGGCACGAGCACAATCTCTTTTGAACACCGCAATTCAACATTTGATATCAAATATAAGACCATCTAGCCTTTCCTACAATTCTTTTTTGGTATGCTCTTTGAATTGTGCATCTCGATGACGAATGGGATCCATTGAGACCCACGAGGATGTAATGGCCTATCAAGGCCAAGGTCAAGGTCGACAGCAGAGGAGCAATTCGGACAGCTCGACGGCGAATGCTATGACTACCCCTTATGCTGCGAGACCGAGGAAGAGGACTGCGCATGCTGTGAGTCTGTTTAAAATCTTCCGAGATGAGGGAGAACTGACTTCATTTGCAGTGCGATGCGTGTCGTTTGCGGAAATCGAGGTGCGCCAATTCTCACTCGTCCTAGCCAAGACAGACCTCAATCGCTGACTCTCGATACCAAGATGCGACGGACGTCAACCATGCTCATGGTGCACCGAAAATGAGGTCGATTGTCTGTATGGCAAGCAGCAACCCAGTGTGTGAGTTTCTCCTTCCTCTCACGTGCCAATCTCATACTGACCACTTTTCAGAACTCAAGGAAAGAGCGATCAGATCTTAGAGACTGTGCTGAGAATGGATAATTTGCTTCGTAGTATTCATGAAAATCTTGTAAGATCTATAGATTCTGTATTAGTGCTGAAGATTAATTTAGCCTCAGAACGAGCAACAGAATGTCAGGTCGATAGCTTCGCCCCGATTCTCAGATCCCTCATCTCCAGACCACCAAGACTTTGCTAAGGTTGCAAATGCTACTGTAAGTAAATCTTCGACGCAGATTATGGCGTTTCGTTGCAAGTCTGATCTCTTTAGATACCATCAACACACATCTCAGCCACGCAAGATTTGCTCTCGGGATCCTTTGCAGCACCATTCCCCTCACTCCGTGCTCAATTCCATCCCATCTTCCTCCTTGAGAGCAAATGCCCCCCAATTCCCATTCAGCCCCGCTCCATAAGACCAGTCTTCACGACAGATGAAGCAGAAAGACTACTGACCGCTTTCCAACAAAATGTCAATTTCTGGTATCCCACCGTCAGCAAAGCTACCTTGCAAACACTGTTCGAGAAAGTTCGAAATGGCTTCGTCGAAAACACATGTGAAGACTGCGCTGCTTTACTCGTCATGGCTCTAGGAGCTGCATCAGAGCTCATTCACGTAGTCTACTCGCAAACCGAGTCTCGAGGATTTGAATCGAGGCAGCAGCAGAGTGAGCTGATGGCTATGGCGAGTGTCTGTTTTGATGAAGCGATGAAGTTGTTGACTGTGGCGTATATGGAAATCAGCACCATTGCAACACAGTGTATCTTTCTTGCTGCGTTCGTACATCTCACCTGAAATCCCGAGAGAACTTGGCTGACCTTAGAAAGCCTGTATTGCGCATTCCTCCAACGGCCTCTCCAAACATGGAGTCACCTCAACACAGCAGCAGCAAAATGCCGCTCACTCATCGCCTACGGTACGGGGTCAGGAAACCCCGAAGACGACGAATGTATCCGCCGCATCTTCTGGTCCTGCTATATCGTTGAAAGGTATCTCCTCTTCCCCCCTCTCCTTTCTTCCATCACAGAAACTCACAAACCATCCCAGCGACTACATATCCGAACTCTCCCACCTCCCCCAAAGCGGAGTAGCAGACCAAGAATCCGAAGTTCCCCTCCCGGGCCCCCTCCAAACCCACTTCACAGAATCTGAAACTGAATCCTCAGCCCTCTACTTTCTATCCTGCATTTCCATCCGGCGTCTCCTAAACCGCGTCCACCACCTCCTCTACGCACCCGAAAAACACAATTCCTACATCTCCCAAACCTCCTCCCAAAACGACGGTCTAAAAGCCTTAATCACAGAACTAGACCGCCAATTAGTCCTTTGGCACGACACCCTCCCCAATTTTCTTCAATTTGAGGAAAATACTCAAGATTGCAGGAATGAGCACGCGGCGTTTTTGAGGCAGAGGTATTTGGCGTGCAAGAGTGTGATTTATAGGTCGTATGTGGAGATTATGTTGAAGCATGGTGAGCTACAGCAGCACTCGAGGGAGACGGTGGAGGGGGCGGGGAGATGTTTGAAGGCGAGTTGTGATCATATTGCGAATTTGAGGAGTTTTGGACAGACGGTTATGATTGATACTTGGATTTGTAGTTTGTCGTAAGTTCCCTTTCCTTTTCCTCGCCTCCCGTCTCACATATCTCTGTTGTTTTTTTTCGTTCAGGCCAAGAGTTGCTGACAGGGGTGGAAAAACAGAATGACAAGCACAATGTTCATCCTCCTCCTCTCCCTCCAGAACCCCTCCCTCCGCCCCGCCCTCCTCGAACACAACATCCCAAAATTTGGACCTCACCTTCGCCAACTACTCAACTCCTGGATTAACCTCATCCCACAAAAATCTCCATCTATACAACAAAGTATCCACCTCATCGCCGAAATCGAGAGTTTGATCAGGGAATCTCAGTGATAGGTATTAGCGAGGCGATGGAGACATGGTTTCAACCATTTAGAAAACTACCAGTACACCCAAGCATGTCATATTAGATACGTCAAAAGTCCACCGCGATCTCGTTTATGTATTTTTCCCTTTCAAGTTCTGCGGTTTTCAATATTTGTAAATTAAATTCTCAAACGTACTGCTCCGTCTAATTCAGCTCTGATTGGTTTCAGCCTCCCAGATCGATGTGGGACTTACTCTGCTATCTTTGCGATTAACTTGCGCAAACCCGCCTTCGCCTTAGCATCTATCTCTTCCCTCGTTTTCGTGTGTTTGTCACTCGCTTGAAACTTACTTTTTCGAGATGTGGAAAGGGGCGCACGTGATTCTCCTCCTCTTTCTCATTAAAAATCTTCACGTTTCGCTTTTTCGAGATTTACAGGATCTAGACCCAATAAGGCGAGAGTTTTGTTGTTTAGTAGTGAAGTCATGAGGGGTAAGTTCTCTCCCTTGTGCAAAGTGCTCGGCTTTATACAATTTTGACTCTCTTATTCTTCTCGCAGTGAGAAAAACCTCCTGCATGGGCAACGATGGCTTCTTTCTTGACATTCCTGATACATCGAGTATTCAACTCATCATCTAGGTGTGGCTTCGTGCTTTGATCTATATCATCCTTTCGAATTCCCAATGGATTGAACCATGCTTGTCAGATATGAATATAGCCGCCATAATCTGAAATAGGATTACTATCGCCTCCTAGCTAAGGCTTAGTCTAAGGGAGTAAAGACCTTGTGATTAGTAGTAGCAGGCACAGAGAAAATATCGCTTGGAATTTTAGATTGCTTTTGGGCTATTGTTGGAGGAAGGTGGGAGATTTGAGTCGTTTTGGGAGAATGGCGGAGGTTGGAAGTTTGAGAGATTAGTAATTGATGAAAAGTAGGATATTGGCGGGATATTGGCGGGGGGAGGCTGATGGGCAATTGGGAGATTGGGGGAATTTGAGGCATCGAAATGGATTGGGATAATAACAGGGAATATGGAATATTGAAAGATCGGATACTGGAGGGACTGGGGATATGGTTGGAACTAGGGACATTTGCGGAGCTTGGGGCGTTCAGGGAATTTGGGAGATTGATGCTCTTAAAATGCCCTTTATTGTGAGGTATATCCAGACTGTCGCATAGGCAGGGGAGAGGAGAGGGAGTGAGCTATAACGGTTGGTATCAATACTGGCTACTCGCTATCCCATTTATACAAAATCGTTCGAACCCCAATCGCGTACAGTACTGTACATGTGTACATTTATGTACCTCGACCTATCCAAATATCCAATGAGTGGACTTTCCGCTCAACACGCTCGTCCTATTATCCAAACAGCAAAAATATATCCAAGAAATCTGCCTAGCCCAAAGAGTGAAGCCACCAAGGTATCAAAACAAATCCCAAAACATACACTCTACTCCATCCCCGGAGTAATCTTCTCATTATTCGCTGAATTCTCATCGGAACTCGTATTGACGAACTTCTCCTTCTGCATCCCCCTCGTCCCTCTGAAAAAATTGTGCACCTCTTCACTCCACTCGTCATCAAAAATCACAGCCGCCTCCGGATTTCCCGCTTTCTCAGCTTCGCGCTCCTCCCACTCAGCTCTCATATCATGAATCTTTTGCTGTCTATCCAATTCAGGATCGTAGCTCTTTCCAACACCGCGGAAACGTTCCCAGAGGGAAAGATGCTTGGGGTGTACGGCAATGCCGTGATATTCATCGCCGCGACCTTCGCGGAGGTATGCCCATCTTCGTTCTTGTTCTTTGAGATCGAGACCGGTGGTGTCGGGGAGGAAGAGCGCAGTGAGCAACATGCCGAAAAGTCCGAACCAGGGAACGAAGTAGAACTTTTGTTGGGTGGTGATGTAGTTGTATACCACAGCTGCGAGTAAAGCGCCGGCCTTTCCGCAAGCAGCGGAGATTCCGTGAGCGGTGGCTCGAATTGAAGTGGGATATACTTCGGCTGCTACCAAGAATGTGACCGAATTGGGACCGAATTGGTTGAAGAAGCCGGAGAGGAAGTACATTGCTTGGAATGCCTTGATACCATGGATAGAGCTGTAGTATTTATAGTGGAAAGCAGGAACGACGAACAAGACGAAATCCATCAAGAAGCCGATTTGTTGCATCCATTTTCTGCCGTAGAATTTGTTGTCGATCATGAAGGAGGCGAGGTAGTAACCGCACAGTTGGACACCGACATTGACCAAGTTCCAGAGCCACCCGGTCATGACGTTTCCGGATGCTGCGGATTCGGGAGACAAGACTTTGATGAATTGGGATTGGAAGAGTTTGTTACCGTAGAAAAAGACGTCGTTGGCGAACCAGCCTCCCGTGGTGGCGAGGAGACGGGGTCCGAAGTATTTGATTGTCATCTTGAGTGATTGAACATCGTAACCAGTGACCTTAGTCTTCTTCTTCATGGCGTTCAACTGCTTGGATGCAAGAGGCATCTTGAAGGTACGGTAGTAGACGAGCCAGAGGGTTCCGACGGCGGGGAGGGCGAAGGAGACACGGTAGGTCCATTGTGCAGCGACGAGAGAGTATGGTGGGTTGCCACTGTGGTGGAAGATGAGGAGGAGGATGATCAGGATGACTTGGTTGAAGAATTGTCCCCAGCCTTGCATCAAGAAGGCCATGGTGACCTTGCGACCACGGTGGAGGCGGTCGTCCTTGGTTGAGATGCGGCCTGATCCGGTAGCGTTCTCCATTGCTGCGGTGGCAGTCATGGGGTATTCACCACCGACACCGACTGAGTAGAAGAAGAGTGACCAAGCGTAGCAAATGACCCAGCCATTCAGGTTGTCGCCCCAGGAAGCAGTCAACATGAGAAGACCGACGAACATGATGATGGCATCTTGAATGAGACCCCAGCGACGTCCGATGCTATGACTTATGAGCATATATAAGAACCATGGAGTTTGTGTGGCTTACGAGTCACCAATGATCCCAACCGTGATCTGACCAACGATTATACCAAGAACTTCGAGATACGTGACAGCGTTGATCCATTGCTCGTCACAGACCTTGAATTTGCTCCAGCATTGAGGCCAGACGGCTTGGAACAATGGTGTAAGGTTACCAATGGAGAAGAGAACGTAACTTTCGAGGTGTTAGCTCTGTTCTCACTTTCCATGCCACAAAACGTACCCTTCAAGACCAAGACCAGCACCGGGGAGAACAGCGTTCTTGAAATACCATCCGACGGGGCTCAAAGGGTCCTTCTTCATCATGGCCCAGATTTGTCCCAGCTCCTTCTTCGATTCGGCACTGTCGACCGCATGGACAAACTTCGCTCGTTGTCCAAGTGGAAGGTCGGCCCAGTAAACACCTTCTTGGGTGTAGAGATCGTCCGGGTGCAGGAGGTAGTTGAAGATTTCGGCCTCCCGACTGGGATCGTGAGTGTATGGGTAGGAGACATGGTCGTCGCCCGTCTCAGGGCCGTGAGGAACACTGACCATGCCCTGGTTGGTCGGGTCATGGTGCTGGTGGTGGTGCATGAAGTCGGCCATCTTATCTCAGTCTGGATACCCTTGAAGAGAGTATCGTGCACTCGAGAGGCAATTGAGGTTGAGGCTCTGTGGGAGAGTGGTCGAGGTTGATCTGCGAGACACCGAGAGCCGTGTCGTCGTGGGAGCGTTCAAAATATATAGCAGTATGGGTGGTGCGGGACACTAAGGCAGGGTTAAGCTAACGGGGGGAACGGCTCCCAGTCAGGCTACCAAAAAGTCTTTTGCCCCACGCAATGCTTGAAATACTCTGATCAAGCCAGCTGTTTCGGGAATAGACGGCGTATTAGACAAACACATGTGTCGAGGATCCCACCTCATGGGTCGAGGATCAAGCAGGCGGGGATAGGAGTGGCCGCTGCGAGGCGAAGGAAGAAAGGAAGACTTCGAGAAGGAGTGAGACGCGGAGAAGGATCTGATTTGGGCGAGGGGGTGGAGACGCTGGAAAGATGAGATCCAAGGGAGGCGTGTACCGCGCCACCTATAACTGGATGGGATTCAAGACCCCTCGTCGTTGGCAGCGTGCATTGCATTGCGTTCAATTCCGCTGGTGTTTTAAACTTTGAACACGATTGTACCCTTTCTTGGCGTAGCCGTGGAAGACGCGATGGCCCTGTCAATGAGCGAAGCCAAGCCGGGGCCCATTCATCGTCGGGGCCCTTGCCCTGTCTGGGATAAGTGCGGGCTGACCTCGACGCCTTGCCGGAAGGGGAGATCGGGGGCACGAGTCTCTTTCTTCACTCCAACGACCTGACCTCCTGTCCTCTCCATTCATGCTAGCATCCCGGCGTGAGGTGAAGTGCTGCATCTCGACCATGGTATCAATGAGAACAGCCACGAAAAGCCGCAGTGTTTCGTTTCACCCGCGCTGGCGCTGGCAGACTCAGTCCTGCGGGCTCTCCCCGACCTGCACTGCGCAAAAGTTTGCAGAGCCAGGCGTACTTCTCTCCCGCTTCCACTCCCGTGTGATCCATCAGTCGACAAAGCTGGCTGTCGAATCATTATTTCAGACGAATCACCCGCTGACTGAGCGCGCTGCTCCAAGTTGACTGTACCGCAATACCTGCATCGGGCTCCACCACCACTACCACCAAAACAAAGTTTCCGCCTCCGCCGGCCGCCCGAGGACGGTCCAGACAGTTGATAATGGTGCCGCCAGAGGCCACGCTGGAGAAGCTGTCGTGGAGGTCCCATATCTGATATTTGATATCGACTATCGATTCCACCTCGGCCTCGCCACAGTATCACCTCGCATCATCTCCGCTCTCCTTGTGTGTACTTGCTTGTACTTCGTAGACGTCGAGGTGTTGGGTTCTTGGCACACGACGTCATTTTACACTTTAGCCTCCTAAGTGATCTTATCTCTCCAGATAAAATCTGTCAATCTGACCTGGCGCCTCTCCCGCACCCAAGAACACACAACCCAAGCCAACCCATCGACGCCCCCTTTCCAACTGAAGCTCTTTCGTCAGAAATAAATTATGACCACCAGATGGCAGGCCACCCTCACATCGGTCGGCCCCCTCCAGAACGAGACGAATCCGCCCATGGACAGGCATGCAATGCGAGCCGGTTCAAAAACGAAGACTTCACGACGTTCACAACAGCCAATCAGAGGTCCCAATAAGAAAACGTGCGAGATTCTTTCGTGCGGAGAGAAAGTTGTGCCGTGGGGGGCGGAATGCCACCATGCGGTACTTGCATTAGGGGATGCAGCCGTCGCAGGGTCTTCACAATCCCTGTCATACGAATCCGGCAATGCGCGGCGTGCTCCTGGCGTGATGAGATGTTCTGCGGCCCCAGAGCGACCAAACTTACTTCCAGAAGACGATGGCGAAACGACGACGACGGCGACGACTGTCACCAGATAAGCGTCTCGAATTTACGAGAGAGTTTGAAGGTTTTTGACAATGCGAAAGCCCTGCGATGGCTACTTTATCCGGAAGTCAATTGACCCTCGGCAACCTTCATATCACGCTGCAAACCCCTTTCGATCCTAGCAACGGCAGTCTGTTCTTCATCGGAGCATTCAAACCTTGTGCTATTCCAAGAGCTCTTGGCAGCTTCAAGGCTTCAAGCCAAGCCGGGTGAAAGCCACAGTGGATTCCATCATCAATGTAAGTACAGCGTTTCTGCCTTGTCATCTCGTTCCAATTCCATCCAAAAGCTCGGATCCTCAGCCGGACACGTGCTTCATTCTCTCTTCTCATACGCCAGAAACACCAACGGCAACATCACGGCTTTATCAATCCTTCTTCACCAGTTCCATCTCTTACGCTGGCCTGTCGCATATCTAATAACGTTATATCAATCTCGGAACGAACGGCTTTACTCATCCTATAACTCGGTGTCACCGAATTACGCACCCCAGACTGACCAACAAGCCACCAAAAACGGGAGGACCTCTCCCAAGAGATGGGCTGCATGCTGCAAAGACAGAGCGAACACGCCACACAGATCGACGCTGCATGGCGTCTGCTTGTCATGTTCAAGGGCAAGGGGGCTGGCGACGCCACGAAAGTTTGCCTGGGCCGCTGAGAGAGGAGTGTGAAACCCACGTTTTGCGGTGCTTAGCGGTAAGTGGCTACTTTAAGACGTCCATCGGCATACGATTTCGAGACGATGTTGGGAATCAGTGATATATATCTGGTATCGAAGTAATATTAAATAACAAGATCTGGACGACCTGATTCCTGCCATGGTAATCTGCCTTGTGGTGGTGACGAGAAAGATTTTGGGAATGATGCTGAAGATACAGGATCTTAGACTCTGAGAACTATGGGGTTCTGATGACGGAGAGAGGAAAAGAGAAGCATCGCCAGCAAGGAGGCCTATCACCGTCAGAGACCGGACCTCGCTTCCAAAAACGAATCAGCAGCAGGCAAATTATGATTAGATTGCAGGATTCTGCAAGGCAGAGTGTCCTTCGGGGATGCGCGGTGATGTCTCAGTGCATATCCACTCCCAAAGTCACCAGTCAAGTGATACTGTTTGACATCGTGCTTTTCTGTCTCATTTGAGCGTTATACTTTACTTGCTGTGCTGTACCGTCCTATCTCCTTCCATTCTTTTCACCCTGGAGCTGTCCGAGGTAATTTAAGATAGCAGCAAACCGTTACAAAGCGCAATATATTTCGAAAGCCACAATTGTAGAACGGCACAGCACAGTCATCCTTTTAAGTTTCCGCTTGACCTCTCACAAGGTCCTGCTAGATCTTAGGCATCGAGCTGCATACGTGATAAGCAACATCTTGACGTTTGCTCAGAAAAGCAAAAAAGATGAATCTCGACGGGATATCCAGATCCTCTCTGGATTTGTTATCTTCAGCCACGCTCTATCCGTGACTGAGAGCAACGCGCGCTATGGCAGGCATGTGTCACATCTACTTGTCCCAGATGCCTTGCGGTCTTTTCAGCCTTCTTTTCTGCTGTCGTTGAACTTCAAATCATCTCTCGCGCTCACATTGGGTTTTATAAGCACTGCAGGAAGAGAGCGAAAACGGCACAAATGAGCTTGGAGGTACTTTCGGTCTATGCATTTACGATTACGATCACAGCGTCAGTCAAGACGTCGAATTCCCATCCGCTTGCTCGCCTGCTACTGTAGGTTCCCCGCATACAAATCACAGAACTCTACCAAATTCACCCCGCACTCGACAAGCTTGACTCATCCCTGCAGACGCGGGAGACCCCCACAAGTCTCTCAATCTCACCGCTGGCTACTAGCGAACCTTATTTATACCACCTCTTAAGCAGAGCTTACGAGACGAACCGAACGTTTATCGAGCCAAGGGCTATACCCATGCCGTGGTGTTCCCGCCGGAGACTTCGAAATTAACATTCGACCCTTGGTATTGACAGCTCCGGTCAGCGAATGCTAGGTTTTGAGGCGGCAGGTTGCTTGAAAGCTAATTTCTGGAAGTCGTGAATTAATTCCGTGCTGTTGTCATTTCTCTTCTTTGTTGTCAACTTGTGATTTCATCGGATAAAAGCTTCACATACGGCTAGGGGACCCAAGAGGCGGTTTCATGGTTTGGAATAGGTGTACTGGTCGGTAGTCAACGCCTATTCACGACTTACTCACTCCGAACCATGTGTTACTCTGAGCCTTGTACCTCTCGAGTCTCGTACTCGTTGATATTGATCTCCTGGCACGCTCCTTCCTGCAATGTTGTGAAAGCCGATTTGGATAGGTCTAGATCCCATTTATATACTCCAGTAAGTCTTCAAACCCGGTCCTTGCTTGCCAAGAATTTTGGGAAAGTACTTCCCACAATCCATCGACACTCGCACGACTTCTTCAAGTCTAGAGTCTTGATTCACTACTACGACAAGTAAAGTTTCGCAACTTAGAAAGGTATAAATTCATGCTTGGATTGAGATTTCGTATCCGCGATCGACAAGGCTTTCTGTTGCGATGGAATACTGCGGAGCGTGGAGTTGTGAGGGTTGATTCAAGAGGTGTTGCTGAATACACTCTCTGAGGTGCTTTGGTTCGAGTGAAGAGGAACTTGGTTCTGGACTATTTTTGCTCTATGGGCTTGAAAGGGTAACATTGTTGTTAAGTTGAAGTTTTGCTATCAATTCCGGAGCATATGTTGGCGCAGTTATGATTAGAAGAGCCAAATGCCGAGTCGTGTTCAGAAACATACCCGATATAGCGAGCGAGCGAGTGAAGCAAGCGTTTGCGGGGTGGTAGAAGCTCGGGAAAGAAGTGGAGGTGGAGGTGAATGGGTAACGAGCCGGGTTTGTGCGATCAAGGTATTTTCAAAAAAAAAAAAAAAAAAAAAAATTTGCTAAATAAATTCTCGAATAATAAAAGTATTAATAAATGCAAGTGCAATTTATCCAAAATGAAACGCGAGACCGAGATATGAATATTTATCAGCGGTGCTTGCAAACTTTGAAAGTGATAGTCGTGATTTTTAAAGTTTATAAGCAAAAAAGGAACTCGCTAAAGCCTAAAAAATGCCCTGTGACGCACAAACCCGTCAAACGTTGCTCGTAAAGTATATATCCTTGAAGCGCTTAGAGCCAGACTTCCCATGGAGAGGTTTGTTGATCGATGCTCGTGCTTGGTTGGGTTGGGAGAGTTTTGCAGCTTTGACTTTTTATAAATCCTTATCTCTCTCAAATCATGCCATCATGTGTCAAAATTCAATCTTATTAAATTCACCTCATATCCCTTATCTCTCTTAAATCATTCGATTCTCAGGCTTAGCTACTGTATTGATTTATTTATAGCATCCTTTTTGCACGCTTTGGGAGGTGAAGCGGTACCGCAAGAATCACTCAAGCCCACTGCCTGCTGTGCCATTTTCGTCGATGATGTCGGAATGAAGGATGCGAGGTTGGGGTTGATTGGTTTTGTCGGTGAGGTTTTTGGAGGTTCAAGACTCGAGAGTAGAGAGGAGAGGAGCTTTCTTGTTCTTGGTGTTAAGAGGCGTGGTTTCATGCTGTTGTTGTTATTGCCATCTATGAAATTGTTGTCAACCTGAGCTCTTGAATCTCATATGACCGCAGCCGCACTTTACCGATCGAGATGTCAAGTTAGTCTACAGAGTTATTGGATTAGGGACTATGTCACATCAGTAAGGAAGTAAGTTGTCGTCTAAGAGGTCGAGGGACAATCGTTACGCCGTGTGATACATGAGAGCTGCGTTTTGGGTGGAAGTCTTGCTTTGATTTGCGATGGAGATGGGGGTTTTATATCCCTTGGAGGAACTCTAGTTTGGGAATTGTTTTCTCCATTTGTATGTTTTTGCGAGCTAGCAATGATCGCTTCATTCACTCTGTTCTAGTGGTATCGAGAAGGCTCGTCTTTTAGTATTGAGCTAGCGGTAGGTTGGAGGGGTGTAAAATCCTTCGAGCCTAGCTCTCTCAAAAAGAAAGTTGCACCAATTTGAAAGACGCTATTGCCAGTTTCATGACCTGCTGTTGGGGTGGTCACGTGGGCCAGCACTAGTTTAGCTTAGCATCCTACCTTAGATAGTTTCTCTCTCGAGACCTTCTCTCTTCAGACGCACCAATACACACCGACTTTCCAGACTTGATCTGTTACGCTGAGACCGTGATACATCCTGCGGTGAGGACTGTTATACCTGCGGATGGCTAGGAACCATAATCTTTTCTACGGTAGATCTCGAACCTAGCTATGATTGATATAGTTGAAACAGGGTTTGGGATAAGAATTGGGGTTTGTTGAGTTCTTGTGGTATAGTTTTGATTGTTGTCAAGTCTCGGTCGTGTTGTCAATTTTCAACGAATCTCTAATTGGACGAGAAGACGCATCTTCTTCTACTTCAGGTTATTGCATCAGCTTTTCGCAGACACCATTCAAGGCGCGAAGTCAAGAGTGGCCGCACAAGCTCGGTCTCATTTGCCCAGTCGAACACATCTGTACGGGCAATGTCATTGGGTCTAGATTAGGGGATTATATATACCCCCTTCCTCTCTTTGAAACCAGTCCTACCTGCTCTTTCACTACATGATCGTGCAAAGATGTGAAAAAGGTATCCCGCTAGTGCGGACGGTTCCTAAGTTCGAGGATATAAAACTATCTTCGAGGGTTGTTTACGGCAACTACACCCACAGCGCGATAAACATGGGAAAACATTGCGTGTCTAGACTTGAGAAGGCATTTCCTTGAATGCTTTCATGACCTGGGCATTGAAGATAGGGACCTCAGCCAAGTGCTGTTACGTTCTTTGTTGTCAAATTTACGTTTTGTTGTCAGATGAGGACCTTTAGTCGGGTTGGCTAGAAAAAAAAAAATGGATGATGAAGTCATCGTTAAGTCAAATCGGACAAATCCTGCTTGTAATGAGATTCTCTCTACACGGTCAAGACTGGAAGGGAATGAAGCCAGTTTCGTAGGTCGAGCAGAATTGGGGTCATGCCTGGCACCTCTCGAGAATAAAGTCTGGATTGAGACCTTGATGAGAGTTGAGTGGGTGCGTATTCACTTGTTCTCTTACTGTGCTGGCGGTGTTGAAGTCAATGGCTTTGGTGAATATACCCCGCATTTACCCCACACTTCTTCAAAAACAACTTCATTTAAGCCATACTTCACCATTCACGTTCGCTTGCTCTCAGTTCAAGCCCTTCTCGAGATAATATTTATACTACGCCTCGCAGTGCCTGAAACGAAAAACAAATCATCTTCTGCCAGAACCAGTTGTAAGGCTCCTGTTGTGAGGCACTGAGCTAGATGATGCGGGATTGGACGTGTGCGGGGTTTGTGTGCGAGACTTGGGACGTTTAGGTGCTTCTGCGGTTATTAAAATAAGGTTATACTTCTTTTGATCGTTGAGATTGTTATCAAGTGATGAAGCTGTTGTCGAGTGAGGAGTAATCGTGTGAGATTGCATGGAAAAGTGAAGGGTCCAGTAGCATTCAAGTAAAATCTTCCATGAGATGGACACACATCTGTCAATGAGAATAGCCTGAGATACATCCAAGTGACAAGTGGGGTCAAAGTTGGTATTCACTTCGGAACCATGCCGCTGGTACCAATGTACCAAAGGAACCTCGTGTCTGAGCGAGAGATGTGCTGCTTCTGCTTTTTATGCTTAGATATGCCCGTCCCGTCTGCAGTTTAAAGAGCCGGGAGCTCATCTGTCTTACCCGCCTTTCGACAGAGTTCAGTAAATTCACCCCACATTTTTCCAACTTAAGCACGCCACATCATTCACCTAAGGTCTTCCATGGCCCAATTTTTGAGTTTGACTGCAGTGGGGTCTATTTAAGCACCTTTCGCATAGGGCTTGCAAGATATAGGCCAAAGCATGATACAGCTAAGAGACGATACTGGGACTCGCTCATTTGGTTCTCAAGCAGGAGACCCTCCGGGATGGAAGTGATGGACTTTTGAGGTGGAGGCTAGTGTATGAGGCGATAGATATGTTGAAAGAGCTTCTGGAGGATGGCATGCGGGTTTGAGCCGTGGTCATGTGGTTTTTCTGCTGTCAAGGCTGAAGTTGACGATCATATCAACCCGAAAGTGAGTCCAGCATGATCAGGACGAATTGAGACGAACGAAGGAGGTGACTGAGTAGGTTCAGTCAATGCTACTCCATCGCAGCCGTCCACCTCGTCCTCCTTCTCCTCCTCATGACGGCAACCTCTCTCGCGAGTTGTAGTTGATCACCTTGCCTTGGATAGATAAGTACATTTTATAGTCCAGCAGTCCTTCTAAGCACATCAAGCCGAGGTGCAGTAAGCGGCTTCTAAGCTGTTCGAACGCTTCCTTCACTTTCTTCTGTCTACGGATCTGAATTCGACTATTGTGGCGTTCAGATTTCGCAGGTATAAAAATTCGCTCGATCGAAGAGCAATTCCTACGACAAAAACTCTATAGTTGAGTTGGTCAGTCGACATATGTGTAGAAGTCCCTTGCGCATCCAAGAAATACAGTCATTCTTAGCTACTCACCTGTACTGTACAGGAGAGGTGAACTTTCCTCGGGCGCTGCCACACCTTCTCGAGGCATTGGGAGTTTCAATCTATGGATGTTTCTTTGCTTTCGTGGGAATTCGCGATTGCTGCTAAGTTATTGTTGCCAAGTGAGAGGTCGCTTTTGGCAACATGAGTGAAAAGAAGGGTCGGGACGTGTTCAAATCATGATTCATGAGATGAACACACCTCATTGGTCAGACCTAAAAACATATAAGCCAGTATCGACGGTAGGATATTTAGTGAATTTGCCACCGACAAGAATCCGGAAGTGGCTTTCGTCGTCAGGGTCGACGCTATCTTGAAGGACCTGGACGTTGAGGGTACCATTCGCCATGGCGCAGAGCAAGAATGTAAGCTCAACGGTTTATAGCCCGTTATGTCAGGTACGTTGATCGATATTGATACTTTTGGAAGCGCATACTCGTGCCGCCGAAAAGTGTTGACGTGTACACCGCCTCCAGCCGCTCTTTCCAATAACAACACACAACTATATCGAGTTGCGAATCCTATGCTTGGATTCTCAC
This sequence comes from Acephala macrosclerotiorum, assembly GCA_014904845.1. Taxonomy (NCBI): domain Eukaryota; kingdom Fungi; phylum Ascomycota; class Leotiomycetes; order Helotiales; family Mollisiaceae; genus Acephala; species Acephala macrosclerotiorum. The sequence continues at coordinate 44,801 of MU119293.1, forward strand.
AACCAGGAGGGATGTATTTTTGTGCACGTTCTTGAGAAAGCAACTTTTGTAACGGAAATAATGGTCGCCTTAAGGTCCGGCACGGACCACCCCGCCAAAACTTTTAGGCGGCACGAGTTTGCTAGGTGCCGAGCTATTCCCGGTGGCTATCTCAATTCGACACTTCTCGAGTTATGCCCAACCAACAGTAACACATTCTGTCATACTCGCTTAATAAAGGGGTGGAATCTGCCCCCCACCTTGCCCTGCACCTCCTCAAACTTAAATACTACAATTCCCTATATTGTCATTTGCTCCCAGTACCAGTTCGACATAATGGTTTTTTCAATAAATGCATTCATTTGATCTTTCTCGCAGAGACTTCGAGAGAGGTGTCGTCAAGACCCTTTTTCAAGCCCCTCAAACCTCCCCATGCAACTTCATGCTACCTATAAAGATCTCCGTTCTCACCATGTATTAGTCTCAAGAACGTTTTGCGCTTCAAATTTTTCACGGTGCACTCATACCAAGGTAAAGAAAACGATGTGATTCTTCGTTCCTTGGTTAGAGCGTTGCCGAACGAGAGGGATTAGACGTCTGTCAGAGGTAACCATGAGCGATGCATTGGGATGTCTAAGACTCGAAGAGGACCCTTCGCATGGCAGAAAATGGATTGGTACCGTTGTTATTTGTGAACCTCGTTGTTGACGAAGAGCGAATGCCGAATGGATGCAAGCTCTTCTCGTCTACTACTCCGACTCCTCGTTCAATCAACTACCCCTTGCTTTGTCGAGAGTCGAAATCCGTTACTAAGCTGTCACTAGAACTTTAAGATTGGCATCCACTTTCTCTTTTGTCTTCCTGCTTCCTTCGTCATTTAGTAATTAGATGGGCAATTTGTTGATCGATACCATCGGTCGACGTAACAAGTTTATACTCATCTTGCCCACAAAAAGAATATGTTCAGCGAATCACGTCGAAATACATAATGCACTTCCCTACACACAGAGAGAAGGAAAACAGCGATGTTAAATGGACCTTTCTCCCTTTGTTTCAAAACGAGGGTACATCTCAATAGACCAAAAGGAAATGGCCTTCGGTTCTGGTCCTTCCGCGCTCGTGTGTTCAGTATAATGCAGCTCTTCAATGCCTATGACAAGTACATTTCCAAGGGAATCATATATGAAAAGGCGGACGTCATGAAAGTCCAGATATTCTTCACAGGGCTTGGTCAGCCAGAATCGAACTTAGAGGAGGTCAGGGAGTTCCGTGCTACATATAAACAGGACAGAACAAATCGAAGAGCAACACCAAGAAGCGTCGAGACTCTTAGTCCGGCTTCGTGAAGATGGCTATGTCTTGCCATCGTTACGAATGGCCAGACCGAGGATCAAACGGCTAAAGATAAAGCTATTGGGGTACGCCACTCGTCGAATGGATTTTCACCTCCGAAAAAGTGGATGTTGCAAACCTGATTGTCGCATATTTCAATCTGATATCGAGACATTGAACGCTTCTTCACGCATACACATGGTAGGCGATTCTGCGGATTCAGATATCAAGGGCGCCTTGAATGCAGGATTGAGCGCTATCCTATATTCACCCATAGCGCAGGAGTCTCAACGTTTCCTGTTTGGGACAAAAGCGCCTGTTATCCACTATGTGGGCCAACTTCTTGAGCATTTAGGCATCGCTATCCCCGGATTCGAGCCGTGTTTTGCCAGCCAGGGCAGCTGATTATCGAGGGATTGGAATCGATATGGTTACGGAGCTACACCACTGCCTGCACATCAAAAGAAAGTGTACTGTCCCTTGCAAAAACGTGGGCCAAGTCTTTGAGAATGTTTTTGAATAACGCTTTGTATCCGTGATTTCTTGCCTTGAAGAGATGATTAGAGATATTGCAAAAGTGGCAATGCCGATTGACGAGACTGGAACCCACATCTCGTATCCTGGTCAAGGCTAAGGAGGAGCATCGGTGGCCAAATCCGAATGCCAGGTCGCACAGGACCACAGCATTCGCGCCGAGTATGTACGACTCGTCAGTTTACCGTTGCTATCCTCAGGCTGAGTATCCGTAATCGATGAGCTCCCTTTTAGACTTTTCAAAAACATCTCACCTCTTGGAAATTGACTCCGCTTTGCCGCGCGTTAGAATCTAGGGATGGATTCCGACAAATGTATGCCAAACAATGATTCTCTAGTAGGCCGGATTTATATTCTACAATTCTCGATCTTTGATCGAGTCTCCGTACTTCTCTCTCTGCTCCTTCAAAATGACTAAGAAGTCCTTGGCCCATGTCTGACTCGGCTTCTCAGCCGAAAAGATCCCAATATGGGATTCCCAACATCCATCCTCGAGCATCCTCTCCTTAGTCTTACAAAGCTTGTCTTCCGTGACTGGCATCTTTGGCCATACACCGAGCTTGGCACCCATCCCATCGTCCAAGAAATTATCCGTGACAAGTTGGCCGACTTTTTGTCGCACAGGGTCGAACTCATCTCCCTTCTTGAGGAAGATAGCGAGCAAGAGCTCCATGCCCCCGTTTTCCAGGAATTGGCCTCTGAATGTGTCGTCCCTAAGCAGACCGCTGATAGCAGTAATCTTAGCTTTCAGTGCTCCGGCATCTTTCTCTCGCCCGAGTCTTTCACGAAGTGTGGAAACAAAATTCCCCTTCCCACTATCCCTACCACTGGCAACTTCCGCGCAAATGGGATAAAAAACCATGTTCCCAAACTTTGCAACCTCCTTCAACGCCGTAGGATTATTCTGCACCGAGCTTGCCAGAATACTAGCTGCTTTCTTATCCCTGTCATTCGTCTTCGCTGGCATCTTCTCAGAGCCAGATCCGAGTATTAGACAAACAAGCTTCTCGAGGACGGGTCCACTTTTGGCAATTTCGAGACCGTAATAGATATCGTGTGATAGTTCCATCAAATCGTCCAATGCAGAATCAAAAGCTCGAGCTTCCATCGTTATAGAAATCATGGCTTTCTGGAATATGCCCATGTCAGTTCCGTCTGGAGCTGGAGACAAGATCTTGCCGGCTGTGTCCAAGGTCGGGGGCTTGATGGGCACTTGGTCCCGCATCGCGGGTTTGGTGTCCACCTCTTCGGCTTCTGGTTGAGGAACGACAACGACGGATTGCTCTGTTGGGAGATCATGAAGTGCCGCTTCGAGAGAGGCACCTTCTTCGCCTTCCATGGGAATATTGAGTCGTGCTTCTTTTGTACCCTCATACACATTCATTCGGACGTGTAGACCTGGTGGCAAGTCCTGTCCTTCGCGGATGGGCTGGAAATCTTTTGTTGGTATGAAGACTCGAGGGTAACAATCTGTTACGTCTGTTGGGGAACAGATCAGGTCGTGATCCGCTAGAGGAGATGCTGCTGGTGCAGACATCGCTTGGGCCAGAAAAGGCAGTGCTAACCATGCTAGGCCGAAGAGGCCTCGAAGTGATACCGGGACCATCTTGTCTGGATGCACGTTGTATATGCCCTTGCGGCAAGAGAACTTTATTTATGTATCGTTCCCAGAGACCACGTCGTCCTCAATCTGTCACGATTGAAAGAACACGGTTGACTTTCCGCTTCAGCCTTCGTAAAATCCTTCTTTGCCTCTCAGCAGTTTCGAGGTCGAGTACTGCCTTGTTGAAAGCTTCAATATCAAGGGGTTTCGACTTTCCCTCAGCCTGCTTCTTCCTCTCAATCTGCCACTCGTCAAAAATCCCCGGGCAGCTCCTAAATAATGCCTCTCCCTCCCAAGACGACCTTAACACCGGGCAATCCCGCCACTTAACCAAATACCATACGAAACCGTTCTTCGAAGTGAGCTGTGCCAATATCTTTTCAGGGGGATGATCCTGACCGTCGTCAGTTTCCAAGGAAGCAAGAGATTCGTTATCGTCTTCGAAATCGGCGTCGCTATCGTCTATGTCCCAGTACTGGATTGTTTGTGCAGGATTTGTAGCCATCTTTAAGGACAAGTGTCCGGTCCCATATTGAAGACTGTCCTAGAATTGGATGATGCAGAGGTCCGCTTGCGGTTAGTCCAACAATTCTGCCTGTCGTTACCGCGTTGATGACTAAGCTAACCAAGAGTGATGTCCGCATTTGAACATCACGACAAATATCGAGTCGAGGTTCAGGGCCAATTGAGCAACGACACAATGTTTCAGCTACGGAGAAAGGCTGTCCAAGGTGTAGCGCGGGTTCCTGCTGCAGGATCGAGAATCACGAAACGGTATTCGACAACGCAGCATGGGAAGACGGGTGATGAGGTCCATCACTTCGCGGGATCGAGTACAGAGCACGGCCACCATCATGCTGGACCAAAAGAGGAATCTCTAGGCGTGAGTCTTTTCTTATATTCTAGAGGGTAGGACTGATCAGGTATAGACACAATTCTACGTCGTTCTTGCTGCAATCCCCCTCGCCCTCGGTGTATACACCTTCTCTAGACCCGGCGCGGACGGAAAGCTTACTGGCTTCTCGAAATTGATCGATAGCTACTCGGAGTACAAGGAGAAGTGGGCGGCACGAAACACATTACACACTGCTGCTATTGAGCAAGCTGCTTTCGACCGAAATCTGTTCCAGAGCTCGCAGGGAAGCGCACACGTCAACCTGAGGTTTCCTGAGTAGGTCTCCTTTGCCCCATGTGTGGAAAAGACGGGTACTGATTGTGTATAGAATCTTCAACACCGGATCGCCATATAATGTTTCGGCTGGACAGGGTCCCAGAAACATGGATCAATTGGTGGCACATTACGAGAAGTTGAACGCCGATGAGGAAGAGAGAAAGGTCAAGGCTTTGGCGGAGAAGTCATAGCTAAGTAGGAGAAGAGATGAATACCCGTACATATGAAAATTTCTTCTGCGATTGTGTATACGAATCAAAATTGTGAGCGGTTCTTGCATGCTAAATTGTTAATGCTAGAGCGGATAGACCTCCCTACTTACTCCAGTATGCAGCACCTTTTTTTTGGCATTTGATCTCTTTTTCAATCTACCACGACCGGCGAGGTCTTCAAGTTAAGAAGTTCGCCTATGTATTCGATACATGAACGGTTATAAGTCTCAATTTTGGTTAGTGGCCTAGGACATCAAGTTTACGTTATTGAATATCGAGACTTGATGCCTGGCTTCCTGAATTTGCAATCTACACAAAACCTTCTGTTGCATATCTTTGCTTTTTGATGCCTTATTGCCTCCAAGTTGAGACTAGCCTCTACGACGTTTCTATGATGCCAATTCCCTATTACACGCGTACTTGATGTTTTGAAAATGTCCATGGCTATCTGTACAAGATTCGAGATCAGCAAGTTCAGGCTGATATGAACTTAGACTACCACCTAGAGCGCATTGCGGCCAGTGGGTCTGATCAACAAGCCCATTTTTCCATGAATCCTGGGACATTCGAGTGTACATTTCAACTATTATCTACCAACTTCTCATCTGGCTTCCGCTAGTAACGGAATTCATCTCCATGCCACCAACCTCAATGGCGACATCAATATACTTGCACCAATGTCCGGGTTCCTTCTCCTTCTCAACTTGCATTGCTTCACCTTCTTGGGATACAGACGGGCATTGTTTGAAGTCGAAGAAGCTGTGAGGCTTGCCAAACAGGGTACCATCCCGGAGCTGGCATTCAGGTAGGGTGCTGCTGTCCGGCTGCTTCGTGTCATCCGTCCCCTCCACCGAAGAGAGCATCTGACCAGAAGTGCTTTCAAATGTCCTAGAGATCTTAGGACATTGTAGAGTCGCTTGCGTCGCTCCCACTACTTCCGAATTCGCGCTCTTCTCTTCTTTCTGTTCCATAGCCTTCTTCTTGAGCTCTTCTAACCTTGCCCATAGCACTAGCCCTAACCCATGGGGATACAGCATCGCCCAATCACTTTATCCATCCTTAACAACGAAATTCCAGTTCCTACGAACCTGCATGCAATTTCTGTGGCATTCATATATGTCATTACGCATACTTGACTCCAGAGATATAGATTGATCCATAAGATGCACTGTATTCGATTCCAGTCTGATGACGGCTCTGAGCGCGGTGTTATTCCCTGTAACCCTCGCTCAAAGCACTGATATACATCCTGCTGCTTCCCAGCGACACATTTCCAATAGGCTGAGTCTTCTGAAGTAGAGAGGTTCTTGAGGATTTCATCGAAGACGCTGCACCGGACTTTGTATCGGTAGTTCGTCTCGCCAGCGAGGCGTTTGAGGAGTGGTTTTGGAGGTGTGAATGGCTTTTGTTTTGCGATCGATGGCTCATTGTCCCCAGACGACTGGGTGGCTGTGAAAGGTTAAGGCCACTTCGCTGCAGTGGACGTATCGATCCCCATTTTGACGTCTTTGATGACTATGATTTGGAAATTCGACTTTTAAGCGTGCAAGAAGAACTACTCGATGCAGTTGCTTTAATCTGTACATTGATGAATGTTTTCTTATTATTTGGAACTGGACTGGGTAGCGCCCGTTCTCTTTCTTGCGGCTCGCAGCTTGCAGTCTCGATCCGAAGACCTCCACGCCAAAGTACCACATATTCAAGGACATTCACCAGGACCAAGGTCGAGTCGACCGCATTGGAATTGCTCTAGATTTCATAGAGCCTTTCCCATTCTTCGCCGGGAACCTGCACCCAACGAAATCATCCGATATTTCCAAAATCCTAGACCATGGCAAACAGAGCTTTCCCTCTAGGAATGCCTCGATCCATAGCCTGCATCTTATACGATCCTAGTCTGATGTTGGCATGAAATCTCCCTTTACGTAACAGATTTTCGACTAAGCTTCCGAGAATCCTTCTCATTCATGCCATTTATAAACCTTTCATACGATTGCATTGAAGTTCGTACTGCTTTTCCGTTTCATCAGGCTGGCGTGGTGTGAGGACTAGCTCCTCTGGCTCTGGGATGGGTGGTTTCTCGCTCTGTGATGGAGTCATGGTGGTTGATGGCTGAGATGGCGTGGAATGCCTATTGCCCATTGATCGATGCTCAATCGAACATTGAATTGTTCAAAGGTGCAAAAGTAAACGCATTTGTGGTCGCTTCTCGATGACTTAGTGCGTTGTCATTTGGTAATGAACTAGTAAAGCTCCCGGCACCTGTCCCAAGTTTCTCGCGGACCACCGACGTATACAAAGCCCGAGGAAGTCAAACCCCCACAAAACATTCCATGAAATAAAATTTGGGGCTGCAGGTTGGGATATCCTTCTGGCTGGCCTCATCCTGCGCGAAAGTGCTTCAGAATTGCTGGACTTTTGACGAGCTCGATTCCGAACTTGTTCCACAAGGCCTTACAACCCATAGAATGAGTCACAATGACTCCCACTGACGCTTTCATTCGTAACGTCAACGCACTTAAGCAAACCACTATCCTCATCGCTCTCATTCTCATTATTCTTCCCCACAGTTTGATCCTTCAGTTCCTCCTCTTTCAAGCCCTTCTCCTTCAAATCTTCCATCCTCGCCCAAATAGACAACGCAGCTTGTTTTGCGGTCGGATGCCATAGTTCCACCCAATCCTTCTTTTCCACCCTCACTAACGAGCCTGGGATCATAAGTCTGTGCTTTTCAGGCTGTTTTCAGGCTACTTTTTCGCGAAGAACTTCAAAGTCTACGCCGTTACTTAAAAAGTATAAAACAACTACAAATTAAAATCTTTTAAGACCGTAGTTTATTATTTGACAAAAGCTAAAGTATCTTTTTACAAATTAATTAAGTATGTTTATATTTTGATTCAAAAGTCGATATTCGATTTTAGCGTTTATTTGTTAGCGAGAAGCCCTGAAAAGCCCTGAAAAGCACAGACTTATGATCCCAGGCTCGTAACAATTCTCCAGGCCCTTCAAATCTGCAAGTGATAGCTGTAGCTGACGAAGGTGACAAACGAACACTCTGCTATAGGAAAAGCTTGATCTATAAAATGCATTGCATTCGACACCATTCGAAGGAGGGTGTAGAGTCTATGGTGATGCCTGCTAGCCGTCGACTTAGGTATAAGTAATCGGACTCCGGGATGTGCTCCAAGTAGATGGTATCATTGTAAGAAGTGCTGCCATGATGACAGTAAGAGAGGCGCTTAACTATCTCGCGTAATAATCCCCAACGGAATTCATACTCGAGCTCCGTTTCGTTAGGCAGTCGTTCGAGGACATGTTTAGGAGCGGCTGTCTTCTTTGTCTTAGATGGTTTTGATGATTTGTTGCCCATTTTGAGATTGTTCGATGACTTCTTGTACATTTAGAGCTTCTGAAGCCGGAAAGAAAGAGGTGTTAGTGGAAGGAATCCAACGAAATTAAGTGTGCGCTCATGTTCTTTAGTACTAGACTAGGAAGTTCCCGCATTCTTTCCTAATCGTGAGAGGAACCACATTTGTTGCACTTCGTAAGCGTGAAGAAAACCTCATGGAAAGAGTAAGTCTTAGTTAGCTTCTTTTGACGACTTAGACACATCATTTGGTTGTTGCACATCGCTAGTCCTATGTCTTGATGTTCAGGATATTTAACCAGGAAAGGAATAGCTGCACACAGGCAAATAATGTACCTGGATTACATCTTCAGAGTAGAACATTATGAATACTGCGGCAAGTGACTTGCAAGCCGAAGACCGAGGTGGGTTGAAAAGCCATCCCTCACGAAAAACGACATGCTGATGGACCAGAAACCTAGGCATATGATTAAGGACCTAGATTTGAGAAACTGGCAAGGGATGAGACTGTGAGGTTGCAGAAGACAGGTTCCTTCAAGAGTAACCCCGATACAAGGACAATTGCAAGTAGTGCTTCGTGTCACTTGGTTCTCACATCGCAAGACCGGGTCCACGAGAGCCTGACAGCTCGTTGTGTAGTTGTGAAGAACAGAAAGCTACGCTCACTCCTTAAGGCCACGAAAGATTGATACCAATACCATTGCTCAATCAAATACAAGAACTCACTATTCATATCTGGCGTTACTAGCCTGAAGGAAACGTACGCCTTCAAATGCTTGTGACCCCTTGACGCCATGACCCGCTAAAAAGACAATGCCCGTCCCCGGAACCCCATCTCGCGGAAAATGCAATCAACCACCCATAACAGCGAAGGTTTCCATATCCAGTCTCTCATCTACTCCGTGTCTAGTCCATTATTCGTAGTTCAGCGTCTTGCCTTGGCCATAGCAGCTAGCCTTCTTCGTTTCTCTTCCTTCTCCCGCTTCAGTCTATTCTCCTCCGCAAGAGCTTCGGCATCCTCCTTTCGTGCAATACGAGCTGCGAGCTCTTCCTCTTCATCCACCTCGAATGCAGCAGCTTCCATATCAGAAGACGCGTCGGAATCATAGTCTCTCTCATCATCTTCCTCGTCCTCTTCCTCCTCGCTGACATAGGCATAACGTGCAGAAGAGCCATATCCGTTACGATGTCGATCCGGACCTCTGTCATAACGAGAGGAAGATGCAGACGCTGATGCAAACGGTCTAGAAGCAGATTTCGCACCTCCTGGCTTTGGACGAGCAGTTCCGGCGTATCCAGTCGTTGCCGTAGCTGCCTTCTTGATCTTCTTCTCTGGCTCAGGTGGGCCTTTCTTACCGCCTTCCTTCACTCCATTTCGTCCGTTCTGTCCAGCTGGAAGAGGTGTCTTGTTGAATTTGCTATCCGGAGCCAGATTCTTCGCAAGATTTGATCCCTTTCGTGCCCTCATCTCCTCTCGCTCTCGTTTGCTTGGCAACTTCTCAATCTTCTTGTGCTGAATCTTCCCAACTTGTCCTAGAGTAGACTGTGCCGCCTTTCCCCTAGCCATAATCTCTGCAAATGATCCTTTCTTTGGAGGGCCCTTTGGCGCAACGGTTGCGGGAGGTGGGGTTGGTCGACCTGATTTTGGCGCATCACTTGCAAGAGGCGGTGTTGGTCTGCCACTGGGGCCAAGTTTGACCTTCGACATCGGCTTCTCGACAGACAGTGGTGGACTATTATTAGGAGTTGGCTTGCTAAGAGTCGGAGTAGTTGAAGTAGACCCAGTCCTCTGTATCTTGTCCACGGACTTCCTCAGCTGTTCGTCCGCTTTGCGCTTCGGGAACGGCATGGCATGCGTAGGTTCGGTGGGACTGGGACTCCCAGAAATCTGAGCGAGGAGATCTCCAATCTTGACCATTTAGTAAGTATGTATCTGGGTAATGGGGGCAAGGAGCGGACTCACTGGCATTGTGGCTACTTGTATGAAGAGCAGTCAACGATTCTGGAGATCAACGTGGAACAATCCTGAACGCAAACGGCGTGGTTTGCTTGTGAGCTTGGGCTCATAAAAACATCTCAGCAAAGTGTATGTTCTCGTGGGCAGTGAATGCAAAGAGTTGATGAGGAGTTGTATGGCGGAGGCGAAGTAGTGGTGATATTTTGGGACCGAGGATTTAACTGGCCCTTTATCGCAAAGAAAATGTGGCACGTGCCTCAATTTCAGCCGCGTCTCGACCTTGGCAATCTGAGATTCACTGACAACATTACGGACATTGAACTAAGAAAGTGGATTTCATGGAACCAAAACCCCGAGGTTGGAGGATTCGAAAGCTGCCTATGTTCTGAGCAGTTCGAAGACCTTTATACTGCAGCTATGGATGTAAAGTCCGATTCTGAATGTCCGAAGCATTCTGGGACATTCCCATTGCGGGGTAAAGAAAGACATTCATATATAACAACTGGGGAAATTATAAGCGTATCGATAGTTGCATGTAAGAAGGATATGCGACGGGAGGCAAGGACGAATCGAGCTTGCGTACGGGCTGCAGATGGCTCGAAAACTTGGGATAACAGTTCACCAAGCCTGTTTCGAATCCAATGTCTAGTCCTCCTCTTTTGCTTGTCAGAAATCGCCGGCTGGGTTCTAAATAAACTCACGACTTCGATTGAACACGCCATAAAAGGAGAGTGAACATGTGGGTGCATGTCTGCATCAGATACCTGGTTCCAATGGGTATTGTTTGTAATAACCGCTTTTCAACGCCATTCCATACTCCATGTAATGCCATAGATCATCGATATTCATCAATCCGTCGAGAGACCATGCTCGTATGTCCATTCGTATGAGGGTTAAGCCATCCTACGAGGCTAAGTTTGCAGCATCTCTTGGTGTTGCGACCCTTCATGATATTTTCACCAGACCTTTCCGCTCGTATTTGTAGCTATCACTTCGCTTTTCCTCCTGAACTTGCAGCTTCCCTCCTCGTTGCTGTTATGTTCCATTAGCATCTCCTTCATGTAAAGCTGGTAATGCAACATACCATCCTCCAACAGAGCCGTATCTACGGCATTGCCTGGCAGATGCACATATCTGACTACGCTACCTCGAATGAACACGTTCTTGACCGAAGACTAACATTTCTAAGTCAGTAAAAGTCCATAACCTGCGCCTCCGCTGCGCTACTGACCAAATGTGGATATTTCAGTTCTTCCACCACTTGTATGTCATCGAGCTTGATGTTGAGATATTGGTCGACACTCCTTAACGTGCCTTTAATCTGGATATCATTTTTTAATTCGACGGTGACCTCATGATCGACCTAGTTGGGAGTCAGTCTACTACATATTTGTTGCTTGAGCAGAGCTGTTTACCAGGGTCTTGAAGAAGCTATTTGTGGCGGAAGAGTGTTAGCATTTGATCGCATAACTAGGTTCGTATACACATGGAAAGGAGATATACCTGAAGAAGAGCATCTTGGAGGTTTGATGTCGTTAACAGCGCCTGTGATGTTCGTGATGTGGTTGTACAATATTTAGTCAAGAGCGTTGTGGCCTCAGGCATAATATTTGGCCTTAAATCCAGAGACTTGGATTTCCTGTGCAACTTCCCGCTCTACTTTCGACCACCACAATGACGATGGATGAAAACGAGCTGGCCTCGCTATGCACGTGTCCGCGAAGGACAGTGATAACAGATGCTTGATTTTCTAAACGAACCCCTTCCCTTTACGGACAGCTCCGGGGACATACGACGCGACCAATAATTGCCAAGGGCATGTAAGCAGACAGATGCTTCAACGCTATTATCGGTTCCCCCCCTTTGGACGCCGGATATGAGGTATCTCCGGGGGTTCAATTTGGAGAGGAGACCCCGCTATGGATGGGAGGTTGAGATACCGGGGCTCTAGTGTTACGATCCTGATATCGCAGATAGTACCCGCCAGAGAACCCCAGAAGATCATCCGCACGCCTGGCCTGGCATAGTTGCCAAGACGGGCTCACAATACTCTGCTACATTTTCAGCTTTGGACTGAAACCTTTAACAGTTATATTTCTTCTAGGGAGGTTGATCAGACCTGATAGGCGGCTTTGAAGTTGGCATCATGCTAAAATCGCAAGACTTTTCATATTTCAAATCAAATATGCTAGAAGGTTGAGACTCCAGTGAGCCCAAAGGCTGCAAGACATTAACTTCAAGGACGTATCTTTGTCTCGAGCTAGCCTCTGCATACGGAATACAACGTATGAGGTTGCCGGGTTGTACAACTCGGCGAGAGCCAATGCTCTTGACGCGTCTAGAATCAGCCCAGCCCATGTGTAAGCACTACATTTTGATGGATTAAGCTTCCGCTTCAGACTTTAGACTTCAGACTGATGGTACTGAGCTTCTTCAAAGTTTAAACAAGGCTTGCTTCCCATTAGCTCTATCGGTCCGGCGACCAGAATCGTTTCACGGAATGACTCGCTCAACCCTGTTCATTAGACTCATCGCTACTGCGGAACATATTAGGCAGCTCGTATCTGCCCATGTGCTAGGTGCAGTACTTGGCTTTCCCTGACATCTCTGTTACTCTACTACCTAGGTATCTTTTTCGAGTTTGTGGCAATGGCTTGTCAGCAGCATGTCTCGGGTACACTTTGAGGACAGTGAGTACTCCTGACTATCGCGTAATCTTTAGCAATCATTGGGTTGTTACCATCTATTCTTTACTTCTGATCCATCCCTGTGACTACTTGTGCATCTCAGCCTTATTCAACCTATGGGAATACTCTGACAGATCAAGGCGAGGAAGGACAGGGCTTCGGGATGATAACGATCCAAGCAGATACTGGCTAGTAGCAAATCAGCCTCGATGCACGAACTCCAAAGCGAATGCGATTCTAGATTCGGAAATCTACGCCATATGCGGGAGGGGCCGGGCCCGAAGGGTTCCGTGCAGGATGGCAGCGAATGAAGAAGTCTTCGTTAACGATCTCAGGACAAGGATAGCTGGATTGAGAACCCTTACGAGCAAGGGGTCCCCCGCAGCATCGTACGAAGGAACACAGATTTCGCCTGACTGTCTCGGGTCTTGATTGTTTTACAAGTTAATTGCATCTGAGCGCGGAACTAGTCTAGGTTTCTCGGTGCTTCACTTGTGTCTTCATGCGGGTAAACACGCCACTATGCGGACCGGGCACGAGCATTCATATATCCAGCCTAGTAGACGCCCACAAACATCTTTCATCTTTTGCTTCTTCTTTTCTTATCTAGAAGCTTGACTGCTGCTCAGAAAACCTCCCACTCGATCACTGAATATTCGCTCCCTTACCGTCATCCCCATAATTGTTCCTTTTCCTCAGCATGGCCGCAGCAGATGTGCAAGCACCTCCAGCTGAGACACCTAGCCTACCAGACTACCTCCTCGACCCAAATGCGACATTGAAGGATGATAGTGCCAAGTGGAGATATGGAAAGGCACCAGACTACACCAACACTCGGAAAGTGTACGAGGCGAGTAAGTAAATCCTCGAAAATAATCGACTGTGGAACACATTTCCCTCTGGGCCCCACCAAGAAACTTCGCTGTTTTGCCGCGCCCGTGAAATCCCACTGACACTCAAAAGCAAAGACCATGAGCCACGAAGCTGCCAGTCTCCCAAATCTCGTCGAAAATTTGGTCAAGAACTGGGAAGTAGAAGCGTCCTTCAAGCCAGAGATTGACGAATGGCGAACAATCGACCGACCGAACTACACATTCTCCATCAATGGCGGACCACCACAGACAGCGGAGCACATGCTGAAGGTGGGAACCTACAATGCAATCATCACGCCAAACGAGTACTACGACCCTTCAAATTCAGACTTCGCATCGAGCCACAAGACCTTCAAACGGATGATGCCCACATTTGCTTGGGAAGTACTAGAGGTGTACAGTGGGCCACCTGTTGTTGCGTTCAAATGGCGACATTGGGGGGAGATGAAGAACGACTATGTCGGATTCAATGAGTAAGTCAGCGTTCCTCAATGCACTTACCTGACTAACAAAAACACAGCAAAGGCGAGAAAGTCACAGCCAAGGCACACGGTGGGAAGATCGACATCCAAGGAATCACAATCGCCAAAGTAGACGACAAAGTCCGCCTCCAATCCGTCGAGACGTGGTTCGACCCCATGGAGATGTTCCGCCAGATCGCTCCAACAGGAGTAGTTACAAAAACAATCCATGTCCCCAAGCCAGGAGAGGATATCACGACTCAACTTCACGGCGACGATAAGGAAGTGAAGCAACCTGACGGACATCTTGCCGCCAAGCAGGAATATGAAGGTGGTCTTATTATTGGTTCGGGAAGTCCAAAGACGGACGTATTCCCTTCTGAGTCGACGGAGACGTCGCCAGAGTTGGCGACTGGTTTGGTGGTCCCGACTGCTGGACCTGCTGGGCATGCCGAGATGGCTTCTGCTACACCGGCGGCTTGCCCTTTCCTTGCGCCGGGCGCACCAGAATGATGGAAGCTGATGGCAAGGTCACCGAATGAACTTACGACGGATTGATAGCACGAACCAGATCCGATCGAATCAATACACTAGACACATCAGAGGCATAGATATGCTAATAGATGTACGAAGTTATGAAGAAACTTGTCGCTTCACTTTGGTCCTTCCTTTGACTTGATTTCTGGTATTCACTACATTATGTGGACCATCAGGCCGAAGAGATCTAAATCATACCGACCTTTCGTGTTCATCATTACTGTCAGTTGAGATCTCGTAATTAGGTGGTATTGGGGGCCAATGCACTGAGACATCGTTCGATGTTGAAATGAAGCCGTACGCTTGATCGAGCATCGGCTCATATGGGCGGCCTAGGCTGGTCTGGATGCACTTGTGATTTTACAAGTACTTTATTGAGGGAACATTCCCACCTAGTTAGATGGGCAGAATAGACATCACAATACCACCCCTTTTGCCCTCTCAACTGATAATTACGTCCTCTCAGCTTTCACAGCCTTATACATTTCCTGGATCCCTCCCTTCGTATAATCAACCACACTATCATGATCCCCCATCCTTACCTCTTTACAGCTGACTTCCATACCCCCACCACACCTCTCATCCGTCCAACAATCGTCCCAATATTTCCTCCCTTTGACGCCAATCATCGCGTCCTCCTCACCAAACAAAATTGTAACCTTCAATTTCTTCCCTCCCTCTTGCATCTTCTTCTCCCAATCCTCCTTTAGCTGTTTCACGCATGCCTCATAATCCTCACAAGCATCCCAATAACACCCCTCAACAGATTTCAAACACAACCTCGCCTCGTCGTTGCCTCCCTTCGTATACTCCGCAAACGCAAACTTAAACACCACCTTATCCAACTCTCCCTTCTCTTTCAAGGTCATTCCATAAAACTCCACACACTTCCTTTCCTCCTCTTCCATTTTCTTCCGTTCCTCCTCTTTACCTTTAAACAAACCAGTAATAGCGCTCAAAGCTCCGGAAGAAGAAGCAAAACTAGGACTAGCTTTCTGGATCATAAACCCGGTAATGCTGTCCCAGTTGTTTAATAGGCTGTTGGGAAGCATAGCTGCAACGGACAGAAAGGAGACGGAGGAGATGGATTGGTGGACCCAGGGGGAGAAGAAGCTCATTGTTGGGTTTGTGGGGGAGAGGAGATCTGGACGGTGGGAGAGGAGATTCAAAGCGTAGATGGTGCCAGCGGAGTGGGAGGCTAGGTGGATGTGTTGGATTTTGAGGTGTGTGAGCAGGGCGGGGACGGTTTCTATGAATATGGGGATGCGTTGGGATATTTGGACGGGGGTTGAGCCGCCGAATCCAGGTCTAGAATGGTGTTATTAGCTGGATCTCGGTTGTTTAGGTATGAAAGGGGGATTGATCACGTGTTGAGCGTCGTGATCATTGTGAGCTCTCGTCCGTTGCGAGATGAAGAGATGTATCACTTGTATCACTCGCACGTAAGTGGTTTGCGATTACTTACCGGTCTATAAAGATTAACCTCACTCTCTCCTTCTCGGCGTAGAAGTTATGCCCAGGTGCCATCCACCTGCCGCCGAACATCCCACCGCAAAACAAGATTGTGGGGACATCTTCTCCAGCTTCCGGTCCAGCGATTGAATAGCTGACTTTCAACGCTTCGTGCTTATCTGTTGCTGGGAGTGTGAATATTTGATGCAGTTTTCGTGGAGCTGCGATGCCGATGGCTCGCTCCTCAGCCGACGAGATAGAAATCGACATGTGAGTTTTGCGTCTTAGTTTCAGGAACCGCATCTATCAAAAGTTTCATGTCGATGTGGGTTTGGGTTTATTATCTTCATTTGTGTTGACTACTGGGAGGCCTAGTCTGAACGCGCGTGGAGCTGAAGATCGAGGCGATTTAAAATCGGGGCGAACGAACGACCATACGAACTAGCCAATCAGCTTCGCATAACAACAGCTCATCTAATCATCAGCCAAACCGCCGCAATGGACTTCGGTTTTGAAGGTCTCGTCATGTTCACCTTGGAGATTATCTAGCTTTGCCTCCTTCCTATATGAAAGCAGATCCATTCCCATACTTTTCTGTAGACCCAACGCCTAAAACTCCTTGCGATGCATCGAATCAAGGATGAGAAGCTCAAGAAATCAGACAAGGAGGACAGCATTTACACAGCCATCATTTTCACAGTTATTGGTGATTTGAGCCCATCGCCCCTACAATAAACAGTATTAGTACCTCGGACAACGCTTGCAAGTTTGTCAAAACTTACCCAGACCACTTTCCCACCAGCCGTCACCAAACCAAGCTCCGAGACATTGACCTGGTACACAGAATTAGCATTGGTCATCGCGGAAAGGTTGAAGAGTTTCAGAGCTTGGCTCTCAATGAACGAGAACAGCGGTGCATGATTCGTCTGCTCTAAACTCCCACAATGGACATGGTATTTTACGTACTTCGATGATAGTACCGCGTGTGAGAACGCCTAGCTGCGTATACATCGGCTGTGAAATAGATTAGTAAAACGTTCCTTGTAGGAAGGTTTGCTTGCGCTTACATTCTGGGGATTCTTCTTGACGGAAATGATTGGTAGTTGCACAGTCACTATAAGAAGTCAATCACGTGTTTAGAGAAAATCGCAATAGGTAAGAGGCATGAATCCTGCTCAAGAGCACTCGGTACAGCAAACTCAAAGAGGCAGGATAAGGAGAGGTATTGCTTACCACCAAGTTCTGGATGTGTCACGTTTGCCTAGTTGTTGTCAGAAACGGTCTCGAGAGGCATTGTGATTGCAGAATAAGATCTGTATGGCAAAGGAGACCTCCCATACCTTCTTGTATCGAAGACCCATAGGCCTGATGAAGCGCTCATATTTAACCTAGTCGTCACGATCTCGGAGTCAGTTTACTGCTTTTGTTTTGAGAGCACGTCTCAGGAGTGCATTGTCCAGGCCAGCCTCAAAGACCGCACGAAGAGGGTATAGCTCTCCGAAAACAATAAACTTACGGGTCGTCTGGTGAAATCTAAAGAGCAAATTAGAACAGATTCGCAAAGACAATATTTCGGGATGGTGTAACAAACCTGGTCCGACGAATGTTGGCTTGGTGATCATTCTCTTCCAGCCTTTCTTTGCAGTTTTCTTTCCAGTCTATCGTACCATCAGAATCTCGTCCTATAGTAGTATTTCCGAACAACAAACCTTCACAACCTTGAACATTCTGGAAAACTGAGTCAGTAATAGACCTTTCAAAAAAATTTTAAGAGAATGTCATGAGAAAACTCATGAGACATTACAACATCAGGGTCACTTACTCCTCCTCTGCTATGCCCCTAACCTTTGGCAGTGGAACAGAGAACTTTGCGGCCTTCTCATTTCTTTTGTTTTTAACTTAAACCGCAGTCAGTCAACGCACCAGTGCCCAAGGGCAGTATTCGACGTACTCGCGCTACTCAAAGCCTTCGCGTTTGTAGGGTTGGATCGATCCAGCAGATATTGTGGCAGAGGCGTGCTTGAGGGTTCCGCAGGCGCAGATGATTTGACGTTTCTCTCCTCCTAATGTCTTCTTAGCACTGTAAAAGAGAGATTCAAAGCCCAGCCATCAAAATAGACGGGCTGCCATGACTCCTAAGATAGTGCCAGCAGGACGGAAATAAAACGTACATGTGCCTTAATCTGTTTCTTCATTTGTATCTTCTCATGATGCCTCTTCTTCTGATAAAGCTTTGCGCGCAGTCCGGTAAGCTTCTGGGCATCCTCGCTGGCACGATGGCCTTCTCTGGCGGCCTTTTTTCTCGTCCGTTCTTCGTAGTCAAGACGTCTTCCGTGTAACTTCCGCCACCTATCCATGTACTCATTTTGAGGCATGATGGGCAATCAATGCGTTGACAGTATGGAAAATAAAGGGTGTGCAACTCGTAGTGGGTTGCGTCTATCGCGATCGCGATAAAAAAGATATCTCGAGATTTCCTATAAGGTTGGCGCTAATCAGTATTGGGACTAGTGCCTTCAAATAATCCAAGCTCATGAAGAGTACAACGAACTTACAATCTCGAGGAATTGGTCGTGCAGAACAGCCTGCCATTCTTCAAGATGCTCAGCAGATCAATCAAACGGTCCATCCTAGACTCACGAATACTCTCTTCCGCATTACCACCCACCTTCCTCCTTCCCTGCCGGGCTCGGTATTTCAACTCGACCACCCAGCATGTGGAACCACCTCAAGATTCTGCAGCACTCTCCGAATTGATTGCTCAAACCGGAGCTCCAGGCTCTATGATACCTCCTCCTCCTCCTCCTGTCAAGAAACCAACCCTACGATCAGTACCATTACCGCCTCCGAAACCTTCAACACCCCTTACACTCGATACCTCTATTAAGGAAATGCTACCTCTTCTCGCAGCTCAACCCGAGCACTACGTCTCTATTCATATTCACGGCAAACCATATTTAGTCCGTGAAGGAGATACCGTTCGACTGCCCTTTCAAATGCCAGGCGTGGTTCCAGGCGATGTTCTACGGCTAAATCGAGCTTCGAGTATTGGATCTAGAGATTATACATTGAAGGGAGCACCATATTTGGACGAGAGGATTTTCAGATGTAGGGCAAGGATTATGGGGACGGAGGCAGAGCCAATGAGGATTAAGGAGAAGACGAAGCGGAGGAACAGGAAGGTCAAGACGGTCAGGAGCAAGCATAAGTTCACGATCTTGAAGATTGCGGAATTGAGGGTCAAGAACCTCGACGAGTTAAGGGAGGGCGAATAAGGCGACCGCCATGCGATGGATGGGATATCACGTCATAGCTGTCTGGGTCGAGCATCGACCAACGATGTGGAGAAATGTCCCTGGAAGTCTTTGCTTGACGAACAAGCAATGTATACTATTGTGCATACCATGGAGGATGATAGGCACGGCTGAAATGTATGATCGGTTCTGGAATAACAAGCTGCCGCTGTCTGGAGCATCACAAACGCGAGAGGATTCGGCAGCACGCTAGCGAGAACATACGGATCTTCGTGTGGTGTTACACGAGGCTTGTTTTGTTCCATTTGCTAGTTTTGCATCTACATTAGTTCACTTCCGTCCAGTTCCATGTCTGTTCGACTCTCTGCTCTGCTCTTTCCTTTTTCCGATGATACTTAGTCCTGTTCCTTTCCTCCCAAAAAGGGTTCTTTTGATCCACTAGCACAAGTGTCGCCTGACGTGAATCACATTTCATTGGCTGCCGATTGTGAGACTGGAACGAGATTTCTCAGCCTTCAGCTTCGAATCTTTCTTCAAAAGACTTTCCTCCCTATCCGGAGTAGCCCTACCATTCATCGTCAAGGCACGAAACTGTCAATAACTTCGAGATAGACCGCCTCGTCAAGGTTTTCAGAGGTCGAGCTGGGTCAGCAAATGACCAAACAATAATTTCCAAAACCAATCACCTGGACTAGCAAGCGTTGTCGGAACATGTGCTCTACCAGGTCGGGGTTGCATGCTTTGGAAAAGGGAGGTTACAAGCACTCCAGGTGGCAAGAACACGAAGCGTAGGCTTCTGTTGGTTGTCCAATGTGCCAGATGATTCTCGATCATGTGCGTCCATCTCAAAGGAGACACGGCAAAACATCATGGCATGCAATTATGTCCGATAATCGCATTAGGAATAAGCCTCTATCACTCGTTAGCAGCGCCAGCAGTAAGCTTTCTCCACGAATCCTAGAAGGCTTCAAAGTCTACAACAAAAGGACACTCACAAAGGCTTTGAAGCTATAAACTTGTGCTGACTTCCTTACGTAATGCTTTCGTACTGCGCTTTACCCGAGATTTCTATTCTGAGTCACTGACTAGTTACATTGACTGGTTACACAGACGATCCTGCTGCGCCATATATCAATGAGCCCATTTGCACAGCATCATCGGATCCCCGAATTATGGACCGTGCCCGGAAAATGCTCCAAGATTGCCTCACCGGTGGCGACTACGACTCGCCAAGGACAGGCCATTCCGAATGTACGACAGGATTCAAGATCGACAATACTAACAAGGGTGATAGACTGCTGCGAGGGCGGTATGAGGTTGTACTTCGTCCCCAGGGAAATAGTTACGCCAAGAAAGACCAGGGCAAGGGGGTAAAAATGGCTGTGAACGCACCAAAGCAAAAACCCCCTGCCCTAGTCCTCTTGGCGTAACTATTTCCCCGGGGACGAAATATGTCACAATAAAGGGAGAGAAACGTTGATATGCTTAAGCTACTGCTGTAAGTTTTGCATTTCGCACATGTTACCTCGCAGCTACTATTCATAAGTTTCTCTCGGAATTAAACAATCTTGGGATGCACGATCGCCTAAGAACCAAACGATGATCCATTCAGGACTATCACAGCTGCTGAGCTGAGGATGAACGGACCTCTAATCTACTTGAAAAGTGATATCTACCACAAACTCTTCAGATCGCTTTACACCAATTTAGTTTGGACTTGACGTCCGAGATTGGGGGCCGATCAACCACGGCGAGAGGCGTTGAGTCGCGCATACATTCGAAAATACTTTGCCGAGGATGAAGACAAGTACCTCTTCTTGCTAGCAACGCCAGGTCGTATGTGTATTTCTGTTTATGCTGCAGTCTGATTTTGAAGGAGTTCAAAAACAGCCACCTCAGTAGCTTGGGGATCCTGACATTCCCGGGGAAAGAAGAGGATTGGACTTGGTCTTCAGTCGAGGCGATACCCAAACAAGACATTTCAATTTGGTAGTGGATGCCGCCTCGATAGCTCGGCATCATCGCATCGTACTCCATTTTCCTAGCATAGCATAGAGCATTTATAGTGTTCTATTACTCTTCGTAGCCACGACATCCTTGAGCTTCCACTCGCTTCGGAAATAGTGCATACGCTTGCACACTCTACCTTCTACAAAACAGATTATCTCCCCCTCCCTCATTCAACTTCCAATAACGATTCTCTCTTCTTGCGCACTCAAGATTCGGTTATACTGGTGAGGCTCACAGCAAGTGACGTCAAACACATGTGCCCTAGAGGGCACAGCCGCTTCCCAAAACCTCGCTAAAATAGGGGTGTTCTCGCAGCCGGCATGACTCACCAACACTGCCATCAAAATTTAAACCACTTCGTTCATGATTATATTCAAAATCTATTCCAGGTTCTCGAAATCTTCTACATCACAAACTCACAAAAGAAAACAATCGACAAAATCTAAACAATGACGGGCCACAACATCCAAAACCGCGATCGAGGATACAGACACCACAACCCAAAACCACACCCACACAAGAAAGCCACCCGAGTACCAGGCAAAGGACGCTATAGAGAAGAAGGTGAGCCAGGCTACTGGCACCTCTGGTTCGCCTGGAATTGTCGCCGAGAACTCAAATTCCCAACCTGCGATATCAATCCAATCGTGATAGCGAAAGAATACGAACATATGTCAGCAAATATGTATAGACATAATTTGGAGGCGAAAAAGACGTTTGATAGTGGTGTGGGATGGACGAGGACGGGTCCTGCTTTGGTGAGGCCGGAACAGTATAGGGCAGAAATGTTTCCGAAGAGGGGGTTGGTGGGGGGGACGAAGAGGGAGATGTTGGGTGCGGGGAGGGTGGGGAGGATGAAGAAGCCTGGGGGGATGATAAGGAAGAAAGGAAAGTGTGTGGTGGTGGAGGTGAAGGTTTCTGGACGATTGGGAAAGAGTGAAGTCAACGGAGATGGTATGCAGGCCGGAAAGGAGAATCAAGCGGAAGCTCACGACACAGAAAGATGCGAGGAGGAAGATTCTGAGCCATGCAGATCGAAAACCGTGGGCTTGGAGGAGAGTAAAGGAACATGTGTGGTACAAGAGGAGTCTGACTGGATTGAGGTTGGGAGTGATGTTGGATTGGAGCCTCCAGGTTCTGATGTCTCTGTGGCTAAGGACGACGACTATGTCGTGATTTGAAAGGAGCCTAGGATATTGGAAAGAAGATATCGAAGATAGGCATGCAGCCAGTCATGTGGCGACGGCGAGAGAAGCTGCTATGCCACACTTTCAGGCGAGGGAGTTGCGACTCGCAAGACCACTGCCACGAATCGTCTGATGAAGTTTACCTCGAACACAGTCCGAGGAGGATGGCAGATCCCTGAATGAGAGGCCCAGGGTCAGAGCTCCTCGGGAGGCTTGATATGGTCCCTAAAGCTCTCAGGCTTGCAGGACATATATCTATCACATGACCTTGGAATACAAAACGTCTCCATCAGGAGCTCTGGAGAGAACTAGAGAAGATTTATCATAAAATTAGGATGAATACTCATTCTATACCAATGCACACAAGGAAGTATCCTGCTTCATGGATTTTTAAGTCTAAATCTCACGTGCTTTCGTCCGAACTAGCTGTCCTATTCTGGACAAGCGTGGCTGGAAGGCTGAGTCGAATTCGGTCGTAAAGCCTCCGTTCCCCATTCTTGACCAGAAGCAACCCTTCGGACGTCTCATTTCGATATAATAAATCACGACCATGAGTCCTTCTCTCAACAGCGAGCTGCTGTGTGATTGAAGAGATGATTGTGGCAGCGCATTCGAATTCCAAGATGGAGCATTCATCGACTGTCTGCTGCCTAGAAACACCTCTCCTCCCCGAACTCCTCTACTCGCTTTCCTTCATCTCTATTTTTTCTCGTATCGTAGCGTCTTGTACATCTCTGGCAGCCTGGCGCAGCGCCTTCATCACTCTCGGCAACTCATCACGCGCCTCAATTCTGTACTGTTGGTGGTAGCTCAAAATGTCTCAGCATCCACTTGCAGTCTAGCAAAATGCCACACGGCGTTCTTGAATATTGGCGTTTCTCCATGCCAAGCATAATTGGCGCATCCTTCAGCCTCACTTCTGCCTGATTTGCTACATACTTTCTGGGCGTGCGCACTGCGTCTCGAACGGGACGAGGCATCCAGCCGCATGGTGACGTGGTGGTGGAAATTTGGGGTGCTCCCTCTACTCAGGCTGGAGGGTGGTCATATTTCTCTCCGTTCTGTTTGTTTGAACTTTGGTTTCTAAGAAAATAGATTCGAGAACGACAAAGAACAAAGACGAAGTGAGTGATGATGCAGCCGACGCAGAGTTATGATGAGGGGTTGGAGATGGCTCCGTATCAGGGGATACAGGTCGGCTCTGATGAATATGGAGGGATAGAAGTGCATCAATATCCAGGACCAGCATCAGATGGTGGTTCAGAGAAGCATGCGATCAATGAGAACGTGAATATCTACGATGAGGATCCGAATTCACGACTGCGGCGAGATCTCAAGACGAGGCAGATTGCTATGATTGCGCTTGGTGGTGCTTTGGGGACGGGTCTACTCATTCAGACGTGAGAGGAGATGGATGCGCATGAAGTTTCCGGGCTGATGGTGATAGCGGTCCTACACTTGCAAATTCTGGTCCAGCTTCGATGTTGATAGGATATGCCATCGTGGGAGTGTTGTGCTTTGCAGTCATGAGTGCTATGGTATGCACCTATCCTTCCCAACCAGTATACAGCACGAGGTCTGATTGTAACAGGGAGAGATGGCTGCTTGGCTTCCAATACCATCAGGCTTCACGGGTTTCGCGCATCGTTTCGTTGACCCGGCGCTTGGCTTTGCTCTTGGTGAGCAGTGATCCAATTCTATTTACGCAAAATGCTGATGCGTGCATGCAGGGTGGAATTACTGGTTCAAAGTCGGTATTCCTTTTGAGTTTTCATTTGCACTGACAGCTTGCTAGTATATCATCACAACCCCGAACAATCTCATTGCAGCGACCCTAGTCATCAAATATTGGTTCGCCCAGCATGATTACGACGGGCCAGGTGCCAATCCCGCTATATACATCGCGATCCTCCTCGCAATAATTATTGCCATAAATTATTTCGGCGTAGCGATTTTTGGAGAAACTGAATTTTGGCTGTCCAGTGCCAAGGTTCTGATTATGATAGCGCTCGTCATCTTCACACTGGTCCTGGCTGCTGGAGGTGGACCTCATCCTGCTGCAAGTGGCTTCCAGTATTGGAGAGATCCTGGAGCTTTCAATACCTTCAAAGCAGGTAAGATGTGCCAAATCAGTATACTGAATCTTCTGACGACTTTTGAGGCGGCAGTGCTGGGAGGTTCCTCGGGTTCTGGAATGTCCTGACGAATGCCGTATTCTCCTTTCTGGGAGCAGAGCTCGTCGGCATATGTGCAGCTGAAGCAGCAAATCCTCGCAAAGCCATACCAACAGCTGTAAAGCTCACGTTCTTCCGCATCGTGTTCTTCTATCTCGTTTTGATCTTGTTATTGGGCATGACGGTTCCATACAACAGCGACCAGCTACTGAGGGCAAATGACAAAGGTGACACCACCGTCTCCGCGGAAGCTAGTCCTTTCGTCGTCGCGGCTACTATCGCAGGCGTCAAAGGAGTCCCAGGTCTGATCAACGCTTGCCTCCTCGTCTTCACTTTCTCGGCAGCAAACTCGGATCTCTATATCGCAACTCGAACTCTCTACTCCCTCGCAGTCGAAGGCAACGCACCTCGAATCTTCTCCCGAACTAACGAGAAAGGCACCCCTGTCTACGCTTTAGCTCTCTCCAGCGCCTTTTGCCTCATCGCATTCATCAGCGCCAATGTTGGTACATTCAAGACGTTCCAGTACTTCGTTACGCTTGTCACAATTTTTGGGATATTGACCTGGATATCCATCCTCATCTCACACATCTACTTCGTCCGTGCTCGCAAAGCACAGAATATTCCCGACAGTGCACTCGCCTACACCTCTCCTTTCGGCGCCCTCGGCTCCAAGATCGCGCTTGTGTTCGCCTGCACAATCACACTCTTCAATGGCTGGTCAACCTTCGTTGGAGTCTTCGACTGGAGGACATTCATCGTTAGCTATATCCCAATCCCCATCTATATCATTATGATCTTTGGGTATAAAGTTGTGATGAAGAGCAATACAGTGCTACCCGAAAAGGCGGATTTGCATGGTGGGAAGGCACAGATTGATGTGGATGAAATGAATTATTTAGCAGAGGAGGTGAGGCGCAGAGGTGGGGTGGGGGAAAGTGGGTATCGGAGGTTGTATAGGGTTACGCTTGGGAATTTCTTTTGAGTGCGTGCCTGTACTGTGTTGTTTTGTTATAGATTATTCGCGCCTGAGCGAGTGGGTATTGTATTTTATTGTTTTGCATACAATGTATTATGATCTTCGGCTTTCGAGTGTTGGCCGCATGACATGACTTCAACAGTCCTAGCCATATTGGTAAAATGACATAAAATATGCAAACTTCCTTCAGCTAGACTTCGAGCAAGTATTCAATCGCGTCCCCTGCGTCCGTCCTCATCACCTTTGACCTTCGCACCTACTTTCGACCGGAGATCCTCTCGGCCCACAAAAGTTCGCGCACCTCCTTTCTAAGCGGGGTTTATTTATGGTTGTTGGGAAAGAGTTTTCAAACTTGATTGTTGAGTTACTGCCTTCAGAATCATAGAGTAAAGTCGCACCTCTGTATTTTCCTTTCTTCCGCTCAAGTGCAAGTTTGGCTAGACTAAAATCATTATTTTCGTCTCTGCCCCATCTTCATTCCCTTCTTAGATATCAAAGTCAACTTCCTTCCAGCACCAACACCAGTACCACTTCAAAGCACCTTGAAGTACCCGGGCTGCAGATTCTGCCATACCCCCTTTGGATCATACTTCTTGCTCACCGCTTGCAACTTCGCCAAATTCTCTTGCCCGTAGCTTGCAAATACAGGCTGCTCAAGAGAAGCATAGTTCTGGTAGACGAATGGATGGCCTAGCCCCTGAGCATAGGCCGTAGCATTCGATCGCTTGACCATGCTGCGTGCTGCGCTCATGACGAGCTCGTCGTTGGCAGCTGATGACCAGGAAATTGCGATGTTAAGTACTAGCGCACCGTTAGTAGGAGCAATGGAGCATACGAAGCTATGGAGAATAAAGATGGATACGTACAAACAAGAGGTCCATCCGCGGTGGTAACTCCCAGAGCATTCCCGCCATTCTTGCTGAAGTGTGAAATGAGGGCCGTAGTTATTGGTTGGAATACACATGATGGGAGGATATCAGATACGTTTTTAATGTTGTTCGTTTCCTCCATGAAGATCGAGACGATGTCTGACAACAGCGTCGCACTATTCTTAGTCGTGAGAGTCCAGTAGGTTTGTCGGTTCCCACCTGGGTTGGAGTTGTTGAATTCGAGGGTCAAGCCTGTCAGATTTGTAATGCGTAGGGTGCTGGCAAACGCGCCAGTAGTATTTGTGAAATTTTGCAAAATAGGTGGGTTAACGACAGGCTTGCCGTACTGTAGATCTGACGCAATGGCGTAGGTATCAATGGACTGGACATAGGCGTAGGCCAAGATGCACTGCGCATAGTTATCAGTAGGCCCATTGATGTTCAGCCAGTAAAGAGCATTATTGAGGGATGCCGAAGTCTCATTGCTGTAGAGATATGTTTCGGATCCCGCCCAGAGATCACCCTGGGCAAAAGTCATCGCTTCAAAACGGGTGACGATTCCAAAGTTGTTTCCTCCTCCACGGAGTGCGAAATATAGATCTGGATAAGTCTCATAGGTTACTTCTCGAATAGATCCATCGGCAAACACTACCTGTTTTCGTCAGTACGCCCCCTCATCTCTAAGAGATCCCGGTTTTACGCACCTCATATGCATTGATATTGTCACATGCCCAGCCATATCTTGCCGAAAAGAACGACATTCCTCCACCCAAGGTCAGTCCTCCAACTCCAATGTCGGCTACTCGGCCCCCAATTATGGTAAGTCCTTTTGGCTGCAGGGCACTGTAGGCATCGACCCATCTGTTTCCAGCCCCGACTGAAGTGCTCGTATTGTCAGCGGAGACAATGACCTCGTCCAAATTGAGCAGGTCAATCGTCAGTCCATCGTGGATGTTGGACGCTCCAGAGAAGGCAGCATGGCCACCACTCTTGACAGCAAATAGGCATTGCGTGACTTGCACCGTCAAGACTGCCAGAGAGACTCCGGATGCGTTTGTTGGCGAGAACCGGCATGTGGGAGTATCTGATGCTTGCTGCACTGACCAATATCGAGATTCCTCATATTGGTAGATGGTGCTATTAGGATAAGAGACTTGACCCGGGAGGGCGAAATTCAGGAAAGAGCACTATGGCAAGTCAGTCTTGATTCCTATACAGGTGAAAGTGGTTCTTACAGTCAATGCACACCCTGAGGGGAGCAGTGATCCGGTGGAAGTTTGTCCAGTGCTCAAGGAACCATTCTGGATCAATTGAAGGAAACCATCAATCTGAGAAGCAACGACATAAATTGAGAATATCCCGTTTTGTGCCGCAGCTCGCCAACACCAGATACCAAGCAAGGCAAGTAGGAGGTGTATATTTCCCATGATCCGTGACGAACGGAGGTTGAAACAATCGGGGGTCAGACGAGTCAAAGTGGGAATCGAGAAGAAGAGATTACCAAAAGCAAATTGAAACGGCAAGCGCGAAGATAAAGAGAAGGCAGGAGACCGAACTGCGGAGGAGTTGCTTCATTTGGATTCAGGCACATGCGCGACAGTGGGAAGGTGCAGAATGATCCCCGGCCCGCATCTAAAATCCGCACATGCGGCGTACTGCAACGTTGCGCAATACTAAAGTAGCTGAAGGAAATTTGTAATTGATTTGAGTGGTCATAGAAGAGGAAGCGGATGATGAGTCAGGCGTAAAGCTTCGAATAGATTTCGTATGTTAGTGATGTTTGGTGTTTCGTCATTCATTCTGCTTTCTAGGTAATGTTAATTAATGTTAATGTTAATGATGCAACAAATATTCGTCTGACCTTTGGTCCTCAAAACAATCTTTCCCACGTTTTGGATATTCTCTCATTCGTACTGTATATATATACGGGTATGTCTCACGAAGCAGAAGCTGTCGTGGGCAAAGGAAGCCGACGATGAATTCTTGACACGATCTCGAAGTAGTTCGGCTCGTTCTCAACAGTGATGATTCCATGCCTGATGAAGAAATCAATCATAACGATCGCACTGTTCGTCTTGAATTCTCCTTCTGAGAGACCTTTCTTAACCTGGCCAATGGTCATGAGCGTAAAGTCTTTGACCTCGTCATCATTCTGGTGACAGATCACTTCCATTGGAAGCTCCAAGTCGTAAATGTACATGATATCTGGAGAAATGAGTCCTATCTCCCCCCCGCCTCGGGCATCGTTGAGGCCGACGTAGGAGATGCACCCGCAAGCGATGGCATTCTTTCGCACCAGGTCTTCGGAAAGCGATGCTTCTTCATCCGATTCACGGACAATGCATTCGAATGGGTCTTCTAGCGAGATACCACCCGCAACAGTCGTGTCGAGGCAATTCGGATATGTAAAACAACTCGGAGAGCGTCTAGGAACCCATATCTTCATGCCTTCCGGCGTGTTGGAGTATGCTGTGAGATGTGCGCCACGAGAGATGATGCCGAAGAGAGTACTTGCATATCGTTCGAGATGAACAGGAAATTTGGCACCGATGATGGGATATGGCTCGCTATGCCTCCTATCGATGACATGGAAACAATCTTCAGCGTCGATGCAGACCTGAACTTGCTTTGACAGAGCTTCGGTGCATGAGTCGGGCAGATCGCTCTTGTCTTTGGGGTCGAGACAAACGGTTCTTGCATCGTGGTCGATTCGAAATTCGTCTATCCATGGCATCTTCTGGACTGTTGAAGAGAGCATCAAGCCATGATGCCTCGAGTCGTATGGAAGGAAGAAGCGATATATCGTCGACCAATGCTCAGAGGGGCCTGAGAATAGATCGTCGTATGGGAATCTGCTGAGATCAGTAACAATGAAAATTAGAAGCCTAATAATTGGCTTACTGGTCACAGTCATTGACAAGGTCAAGATAAGTCTTAGAAGCTGCCATCTTCGCAGATGGAAAAGTATGGTCACGTGTCGTCAGGTAGCAGCTGCACCTCCAGTATGCAATCGATCAGGGCGATGCTGCCTCTTCTGCGGCCTAACTTCTAGAAACGAATATAATCACTGTTGAGCGTGGTGAAGAGGTTGTCGTAGTTCAGCTTGTGTATATAAGGGCGATAGTTGAGAGTCGCCAACGATAATGAGGGAAAACTGAAGGATAGCCGCACGCTAAGCCTTTACTCAATCCACGAGCTGCGTCTACCACGACAACAACCAACATCACTGTTCAGCTATTCCTATTCGCAAAACTCCTTTGTGAAGATCAAGCTTTGAAAAGAGTACCAATCTATACAATCCCAGTTCAAACAAAAAGCATAGCTCAGGTGAAACTCTACCCAAGTTCCCGCCTGTTGTCGAATCCTCCCCAATCATCTCTGCAGCTACATATTCACACGTGCATCCTTCTCATAACCTAGTGCATCTTGACCAGGCTTGTTACAGAAATCTTCAAACATTCTTTGCTTCTCAGAATATGCCACCATCAGCTTCTGCAGGGGAAAGAAGCAACCTCCTTTCCAGTGCTAAGCGAGATCACCAGATGCTATGATATAAGCTGCAGCTCTTCCGCTCCCGAGAGGAGGTACCTTCATGCATCTTTTTCCCAAGAAGCTTGACGACAGCGGCATTGCGATAAAGCCGATGGCAGACATGGAGGGCAGTAAAAGTGACGAAGGTCACGATCCTCCTTCAATCAACAGTACCACCTCATCAATCCAGAAGAATGAATCGCCCAGCACGTTGAAAGAGCTCATGAGCAAGCAATGGGTATTGAAACCGAACTCCGAGGACGACGCTGCAAATGAACTTCCACTCTCATCCTCCTCATCACAAGCCTCGGAATCAGTACCTACAATCGAGACGAATAACGATACTCCAAACGAAGTGCTACAATCAGAACCAGAGACAGAGAAAGATACCGAAGGAGAAATTCCACGCCCACCATCCCCACCTCCTATCCCAAAACTCACCAATTTCCCACATTTCATGCAGCTACCTCCTGAGCTCCGCCTCCTCATCTGGGGCTTCGCCATGCACCCCCGCATCGTAACCATCGAACACAAAAACCCACCCAACTCAAACCGCTCAATCAAGGCCTATCGGCCCCTCACCCGTTCAGCTATCAAAGAATCCTATCCCCCTCTCATGGCCACAAACCAAGAGTCCCGACTCAACACTTTGCCTCTCTACACTTCTCTCTTCCCAAAACCCTCACTCGGAGCCCCAAAATGGCACTGCAACCCCATGGACCACGAAGCCCTCCACAGCCACGCCCAACACTTCATACCCGACACCTTCGGCTTCAAAACTAACCCCGGATATATCATGCAAATGTTGAACGACTACATGAACACCCATCTCGAATACGCTTTCGTCTCAAGCTTCAAATCCTTTGCCACCCATTATCGAAAACCCGATGGTGTGATTCGACCTGCGTTCTTCAATCCTGAGATTGATGTGTTGTATTTGAAGAGAGAAAAATGGGCATGCGGGTCAAAAACCTAGGTTTATGAAGGGATTGTGGAAGTGGGGTGATCCAACGGTGATGAAGGTAGAGAAGTTGGCGATTGAGTTGGATTGTATGAGTGTTTCGGATGTTTTAAGCACGAGAAGGACCTGGGGCCTTGTTGGGGATTGCAAGAATTTGAAGAATCCTAGGAGTCAACTTCAGGTCTTGTATTTAGTGTGTTTGAGTGATCGAGAGGTATTGAGGGTTAGTTTGGATCACAGTGGTGAGCTGGATAGTCAGGAGTGGAGCTTCCGACTCCTTGATGACTATGACCAGGATAAGGATCTGTTCAAGAAGGAGTTAGGCAGCGCTTGGTCTGGTGTTGTGTGGGATATCAGGCTGGGAAAGTCGCAGGGACATACGTTGTGGACTGTTGCGAAGGAGTATTGGAGGCCGTATCTATCGCAGTGGGCGAGTGATAAGAAGAGAATCTGTGAGCCAATCAAGGATACGATGGATGAGAAGTGGTGGAAGATATGGGGCAAGAACAGTCGTGAGTCGTCCTTGCCTTTCTCTCTCCCATATCTTGTTGATAGAAATTTGGTACTGATTGCCTCGTCACAAAGATCTACGTTCAAAGGAGCCGATGTTAATGTTGACCGAAGACGGACAGACGTATCGAGGCCCAAGGAATCCTTGGATTTGATATCCTGACGACGGATGACGTTGTTAGCTGACATTAGGTGTGCTGAGGATCAACAGACTTACCCACGATATCCCGGGCTACCAAGCAACGTCGTCACTTAGGGGTAAGACATGGCAAACACATTTATCTCAGGCATAATAGAGAGAAAAGAATAAAACAATCATATTCAATAACGAAAATGCTCATTCATTGAATTGGAGAGTTTTCCTTCTGCTCCCATGCCTCCTCGGAAAATAAGCACACTTTTAAAGATGGTATATCCATGCCCGTGGCATTCCTTGAACGCCGTGCCAATACGCTAATCGCAGAATGTGACTTGAAAACCCTCCCCCCCTTCTCTTAAAACGCGCTCCTCCGTAGAACTTCCTATCCAACAAAGTTGAAATATACAATAATCAAACACACTAATACACACTCCTCCTAAAGCGATTTCCCAGCCGCCATGTTCTGCCTCAACCGCTCGAAATAGCCTGCTGGCCAGATTTGCAGTAGTTCTGCCTCAGTCGCGTGTCTGTCCTTCATCTTGGCTGCGACATTGTATAGAATTCTGCCCAACAACTCCTCTGTGATTGGCAGTGCAGAGTCGCCGTACTCTACAGGATTCAGGAAAGGATCACTGTCTTTGAGAAGTTCCGTAGCTGTAGGCCGTTGAGACTGGTCTCTGTTCAAACAGCTCTTCAAGGTCTTGATGAGAGCTGCCGGGACGGGAACACCACCGACGCCAGTGGAAGGATACTCGATAGAGTAATTGAAATTTATAATAGCCTGACATCGTTGCATCGGGTTCTGGATGTGGGCAAAGGGCGCACGGCCATATACCATCTGATAGAGAATACAACCCAGACTCCAGATATCGCTAGGCTTGCCAAGCTTCATGAGCTTTGGCTCGTTGGGAATCCGGCCTCTCGCATCAGGCTTTGCGTTTTGGTCCATCAAAGACTCGGGTGACATATAATTCGGCGTACCGATCTGTGTGTCTCGATGAACATTAACTGTTTCGTCCGTCTGAATTGCGTTGGCAATTCCGAAGTCGATCAACTTTAGTCGACCTTGAACCAGAACGAAATTATGCGGCTTTAGATCCGAATGGACAACATCGTGTTCATGAACCGCTTCCAGACATTCAAGCATTTCCTTCCAGTAATGTCGGACAAAACTCGGGTCGAACTTAGAGTTATCCGACTTAAGTCGCATCTCCAAAATTTTGTTCATATCTAATTCTCCCATTTCCATAAGCTAGGCGAGATCAGTAGCTGCCACAGCGTCCATATCGGGTTACTTACCACTGTTAAAGTACCTTTGTCCTCATTCAATTCATAGTCGTAAAGCCGAATGACTCTATCAACTCCTTCCAGCTTCTTCAGCAGATCAATTTCTCCCTTGAAGCCTCTCACAGCGTTTTCATCCGCATCTCCCAGGTTGACTTTCTTCATAGCAAATAACCTGGAGTTCTCAGCCATAACACGATACACCCTAGAGCTTCCTCCGCGTCCAATGCAGTCCAATCGTGTAAAGATCTTGCCGTTCACTCTCAACTTATTTTTCTTTGAACTTGCTCCAGCGGTACTTGTTGCAGCATCAAGGATTGACATCTTGGGCGGAGGTGGTGCTGGTCTTCGAGGTGTATTCTGACTCCTCAGAGCTAGAGGTTTTCGTTCTGAAGCTACTAAAGCATCCATATCCATGCTTTGAGGTCGAGTTGGGACTTTCTCTATCTTGTCAAGATGGATCAATGGCTGCTTATTACGCTTGAAAGTAGGCGGTGCTTCGTTTTCCTGGTCGTGCGCTGAGGGAAGATCCGGACGAGGTGCTGGAATCTTGAAAACTGGTTGGGCTGGCTGAGCTTGTGGAGCATCTGTTTTTGCAGATGCCGAGCCTCGGGGGCTGCTCAATGTTGGAGGTGGTGGGGAGTTTGATCGTAAAACCGAGTTCAAAACATCCCTTGAGCTGACAGGAAGGCCAGGACTGCCAGAAGCAAAATCTCTGTATGTCGAAGGATGGTATGAACCACGTCCCAGGCCCGAACCTTGACTCTGTGAATCCTGGCTTTGTGATTCTGGAGCTTGAGATTCCTGACTCTCTGGTTCTTGACTCGAAGGAGCTGAATCCAATGCTTGTCCATTTTCGTCAATTGGACTTCTCTCTTCATCTGATATCCGCCTCCGCCCTCTTCGAGCAGGACCTTTCAAGAATGCTCCCGTCACCTTTTCCACTCTCCTGATTCGTATAGATCCTTGAGGAGCTGCGTCCTCTCCATATCGCGCTCTGCCAATTGTTGATGGCGCGTACCTTGATACGCTCCCTTGGCTCGTTGCAAAGTTTGGTCTTGCTACTGTTGATGGATATGCTTGTGTATCGGGTTCTGCCTCTTCATCTCGTGGCACTGAGCCGGCTCTTGTAGACATCCTGGCTGACGAGCCGAACGAAGTTCCATAATTCCCAGAATTGGGCTTCGATACCGCCTTCGGCTCCGGAGCAGGAGTACCGAGACTCAACGGACTTTCCAACTTCTCAGCAGACCTCTCATTCCTTCTCTTCAGAGCGCTCGAAACCGATACGCTTCGTCTCAGTGTGGATGGCGTCCCACTGAGTCTAACAACCCGCCGAGGATATGGACTGTGTACTTTGTTGTTGGCGACCGGAGAAAATTTATCCTGTACAGAATCCGCACTTCCCGCCCTGAAATGAAACTTCGCATACTCGTCCACAATTGGGGATGTTTTTCTCGTTCTAATCGGTGATGGCTCGCCCGTGAGTGCAGCATCATTGAGCAAAGCATTGGTAGCAGCAGAGAACTTCATAACCGGTATAGCAATCTCGTCATCCGAGCTATCGTTCAACGAATACGTCCGCGCATGCGCCACCGCCGGCACCGGGTCCGACCTCTGCAACGTTGGTCTTATTGGGAATTGCTTGTATGTTTGTCTCGAAGGAGGTCGCCGTGAAAGGGGCGCGAAATGGGAGGAGCCCATTGGAGTTGGTGATGCCGTAGCCATAGTGAGTTCGAGGGGGGGGTGGTCGGAGGATAACAATTAGTTGCGAAAAAAGTCGTTGATGATGGGTTACCGCGTCGATATCTGTAGTTTCATGATCGGATTAGAGGATTAGAGAGCAAAGGCACAATTGCACGTCGTTTGGTGGAGTTATCGCGTGGGTGAAGCTGCGAATTGCTCGGTGGAAAATAGATTTGTTTAGCTTGGACGCGTTAACAGAGCAACGCATCCTTGTCGCGAGGCTGATGTTCCGTGCACGATCACGATTCAAAGATGTCTCACTTCCCCACCTACAATCACGATATAGCCTTGTGCGATACGACCATCATGGTGTGACGGACATTTGGATAGCTTGATCGAGAGGGACTTCGCTGGGTAATTGGGAGGAATTGGAGCGGAATTAAAGTTGCCAAGATGGTCATCACTAAATCCCTTCGAATCCTGTGCTTTGGAGACAGCCTCACAGCAGGATACTCCGCATCGACATATCCTACGTTACACCCTTATGCCGACACTCTACGGACGTCATTGAAGGCAGCTTTTCCTCGATTAAATACCAGAATAGATGTTCAGGGCTTTCTCGGAGACGAGACCGAATGCCCAGCCTTCGTTTGTCCAGGATTTTTGCCTCGAATTGAGAAGCTATGTAGGTGAATGCTCGTCTTATTTACGCGCCTTTGCTTCTGTTATACTCACCTCAGTTTGAAGGAACGTTCACGGAAGCTGGAAAGTCTGTTCTTCGTCTAGAGACGCTGTTCACTCCTCTTAGCCTTGCTTATGCTCGTTCTAACGATACATCAGATGAAACTAATACCTACGACTATGCCATAATACTTGGCGGAACCAACGACCTACACTGGAATCGCACTGTAGACGACATCTTCACCTCCCTCCAGAAAGTGTGGAATATTGCA
This sequence comes from Acephala macrosclerotiorum, assembly GCA_014904845.1. Lineage (NCBI taxonomy): Eukaryota > Fungi > Ascomycota > Leotiomycetes > Helotiales > Mollisiaceae > Acephala > Acephala macrosclerotiorum. The sequence goes on from MU119293.1 coordinate 80,502, forward strand.
CTTACCAACAACACTAAGGTCCTAGCCTTGACTGTTCCTGAATGCGGGGATTGTGGCAATGAGACTGACGAGAAGACTTTGGCCCTTAATGTTGATATAATGAATCACGTTGCTGATAATTTGTGAGCTCCAGTTTCTGTTATGCCTTTGAATGGGCATGAGTGGGGGACAGATGTAGAGAGCTAATAGGGATACAGTTATACCTTTAATTTGCACGACTCCGTACCGTATTGGAATATGACTGCAACAATGAGAACAGAGATTTGGGATGATGGTATGCACTGGACCCCGAAGGGCTATGATCTGGTTGGAAGCCGAATCGCCGAGAGAATGGTGGAGGTGTTGAAAGCGAATAACCAGACTCAATCACCACCAACGAGCCATGGAGAATTGCGAAGGAATAATGTTGAAAGCGCGCTAAATGTTCTTCTATTTGCCATCTTTGGACATCTTGGTCTCATGTTCTCGTAACGCCATTGCAGTATGCCAGTAAACGCTCCTCATGCCCATGCATTATCCTTCTGAACGCCGTTTTATGTCATCATTTGTTGGTGCTTCATACAACCAAATTTGCTGCGACGAAGTCCTGAGTAGAAAATATTAGTAAATGGTAGTGGTATTAGGGTCGTGCAAAGAAATTGCTCACAGGATAGACGAGCTGCAGCTCAGACGTGACTTTCTCCACCTCTTCAGCAAGCCCCTGGACATTAGAGTCCCAGCGTCTCAACTGCTTTCCCACCACGTTCTCCGCTCTGCCACTGCCCTTCTCTCCCGTAGCTTCACCACCCTCGAACCAAATCACTCTCTCGATCTGATCGATCCTGCCCACCAATCGCCCTTGTTCGATCATGCGAGCTGTCGTCTCTTCGGCCTTGTCCCCATCTAGACCAAGTAAGGATCCTAAAGCATCGAATGTAATGTTGTTGTATAGCCTCGAAGCACCTCTCAGGTTGTGCTCGACCACAGCCTTTGCTAACACCGTGCTTCCATCCGACGTCCTCGCAAGCTGGTGTGTTGCCAGACCCTCAGCAAACTTAGCAACCTCTTTGGGGCTCAGCAGGCGATCCAAGAACATCTTCTCCAATATGCCGTACTCCGGCAGTGTGTTGGCTCTCTCGTCCTTGTATAGACGTCCCAGAGCACGACTTCTGGCTGGACCGGCAGGCGCAAGAACAGCACACTTGATAGCCATGCTCAAAGTATGAAGTCTCTCCTCCTCTGCAATGACTGGCATGAAACTGATGTCCTGGTAACCTTGTGCCGCAGCCAGGAAATTGCGTCTAGCATCTTGAATTCTTGCCTGGCAAAGACTGAAATGTAGATTCATCTCGCGATCAGAGACCGTATAGATGACATTCTTTGCCTTATTCAGATATTGCTCCGCCAGTGTAGTATCATCAACCTCCAAATAGTTTCTTGTAATACGAATCCAGAAACGGACCTTGTCATCGTTTGTGACCTTTCTCTGCGAAGATTCGAGTGGTATTCCAGCTAGGACTTTGGCGGCAGCTAAGAAGTCTTCATCATCTTCGTGGGCAGTGGCCATAAGCTCGCGGATCTGCGCATTTTGTTCTTCGAAGGAGGAGGCCTGTGTTTGGAAGATGGTGAGGGCATGTTCTCCGACTTCGATTTTAGCATCGTTGATTGGTACTTGCTTCAGGGTATCGACGAAGGACGCGGCGAGCGATCGGGTGGCTACTATACCAAGAGACTCTGCGAATATTGCGTCGAGGATTGCTGTGAGGTCTTGGATGAGAGTTTCGGGACTGGACAGAGACGGGGTCTCCTTGAGGAGGGCTTCGTAGCCTTGCTGCTTGTCTGCGGATCCTGCGATCTGCTGGAGAGCTGCCTTGATCTTTGGTGAAGCCATGTTGGATCAAGACTTCGTTTTGCGCATTGAACAGTTCCAAGGATGGATTTCGAAGAGCTTGTGTTGATGAGGCTGAAGATTATGGCGGGGGAGCTTCGTCGGAGTTTAGGCTGCCATGCTGGTGCTTGCTTCAAGAACTCCGGTAAGCAAATGTGGGTGCACTGAACTAGACCTCACTTCTCCTTCAGCCCTCCTTTACGATCACAGATTTTGACTTTCTTCCGATCCCGTGCCCTTGTCCATTCTCTGAAAAAAATTTGTTGATTAGTTTCATCTCTTCATAAGCACTTTTCTCCCAATATCCTCAACAGAGTCCCCTATTTATTTACAATCGTGAACACATACGCAGCTTTTTGCATCCACCTGTACTTCGTCTCTGCCTGTCAAGATGGCAGATTGTCTCCTTGTTTAAGCCTGTTATCTCGGCAAAGAAGAGTAGTGATCTCGCCTTGGTGATGCTCTTCTGGAAAGAGCCTAGGGGAGCTTCCCCTTGCGGAGTACCACATGACAGTGCTCGAAGGGCGAGCTTCATTATAGGGGCTGCTCGATTCCAAGAAGGGCACTTCTAGTATTCACATGCTCTTGCAATCTTTAGCCGTTCATTACCATGGCTTGTATCGAGGCTGTACCTTTCGGAAGGAGGCCTGGCCCACTGGACTTGGTCGATTTGGCATTGGATCAAGTGTTACCAACGCGAGTCGTCGGTTCGTCCAACTTCAATATCTGTCTCGGAGCGGTCGTCAGCCGATAGATCGTAGCTTCGTTAAGGCTGACTGAGCCCTGATCTGATGTCACGACGAACAGTGACATTCGTCTTTAGGGAACGGACTCCGCAATCACTCAGCCGAAAGGGACATTCAAAGAGCGACTATGTCCTGTCTTCACTTCCCAACATTTTGGCAGATACGGCGTGAAAACGCGGGGCTGGGAGGTGTGATGAAAATCCAAATCTAGATCAGAAATCTCTTGGCGGTTCTTCGGACGGAAGCGTGGCCACGCAGTACCGGTCCCAGAGATGAACTTTACCCCTTCAGCTAACGATATTTCACAGTCACCAGCCCGTCTACTAGCAGAAACGTATCTCGGTATATACAGAAAGGTCTCTTGAAGGTGAAGATAGCGGGAGTATTGCACAGCCTTCGTGTCGGATGAGAGTTACTGAAGTCGGTCAAAAGCTCTGGGTTCTTCAAGGGATTTAATAGCAAGGCGCCGCTCAGCTCCCAATCCCTACATACTTGGATGTCGCCTTTCTGAGCCATCAAAGAAAATCTCATTCCTATTCCTGCTTCCTGTGCGAGGTTACATTTGTTTCTAATTCTTTTCATACGGGCATTAAATTACCTCGGGTTTCCATTCCTCCTTGCAAAAAGCAACGGTCAATATATTACATACTTCGAATTTATTTAAGGCCATTTATACTACCTACTTACTTTCAACCTAAGGGCCAAACATCACTGTGTTTATAACATTCGTTATTCTCTATATCTCCTCTTACAGTAGCTAAATCGTAATCTGTATATCCGACCCTTCTTGAAGCACTAATTGAAAACGATTTACATTCAAACGCGAGAAAAGCACGCATTCTTCTCAGGTCGTAGAGAGGTCTCATCTCTTCTCTCTGAACTGAATACCCCTTTTCCTGGAAATCACCGAAGGAAATGGATACGCAAAGCGACCGATAAATCTGCTACAAGTACAGAGTCCAGCATCATGCTGGACTCTCCATCAGACGGGAATGCTCCCTGTCGAGTGTTCCCACAAATGCCTCGGAAATCTCTCCCCGTGATGCCGAACGAGATCTCTGAGATGATTTTCGGGTATTGTCCACAGCAAGTTATCCATAACTTGAGGTTGACCACCTTAAAATTTGCTGAAACTACCTTTAATCTCTACACTGAACCAATTTTTGCCTCCTTATCGATTCGCTCAGGTAAGCACCAAACCTCTGCTTAGCCACCCTTTGCTCGCTCCAAACCCAGTCTGACAATCATCAATTCGTGCACATGGTTTCTCGTAACCCGCAGTACGCACTCCTAGTACATTCACTCGACCTCAGCGATTTCAATTTACAACCTTGCGACACGACTGGAAATTACCCTGGACTTTGCTCGCTTTGTGGTACCTGGAGGGATTTTAAATACTGCAATGAAGACATGTACTATATTCCAGAGCATTCCGATAGAGCTCTTACTCCTGGACCCAAGTCTTCAAAGCCTAGGACAAAAGGAATCTGTCGGAAACAGAGATTGCTTGCTAGTTGGGAGGCATTGGGAAAGTTGGGGATGACAGGAGAACACACGAGCTCCGATCCACCTCCCAGTTCGCTGCTCAAAAGATACGACCTCCAGAGAGATATTCCAATTAGTGCGCTCTGTCATGTATTTACTGCATGTAGGGGGTTGAAGTACGTTGCATTTTCTATGGAACCTTTTCTTTCTGCGTGTATGTACTGACATCTCGTTAGAAAAATCAACCTCTCTCGCGTCCAATTGGGACACGACGATATTGGCTTACCTTCCGGTAGAGATCGGCGAAGGACTCCTGTTTCGATCTCAACCAGTTCATAACTCGCGTCCCCGTCACCTCTCCGGATCCTTCCCATCCTTAATCCATCCCGCCACACTGCCCAGACACAAAGAAAAACTCCTTCCCATCAACATCGTCACCTGAGTCTCTTTCCACGATTCTCAAATCCACACCTAACAAGTGTGACGATCCAATCAACACGTCCTCTGAAGTCACCAAGCCTTTGAAACGGCTCCGCTACCTTCAGAGAATTGTCCCTGGCGAGATATTCTACGGGCTTTGTACTCTGAAAGAGCTAGAAGAAGTAGACTTGAGTCACTGTATCTGGGTCACCACGAAGCGAGTAAAGATCTTGCTCAATGATGCTGCTCGTGCCGTGGATGAATTAGGCGATGGGAAACAGGCCAAAGGTTTGACGATACTGGATCTTACGGGCTGTAGAGTATGGGACACTATAAGGCAAGTTATATACTGTAACTGGACCACGAAAGGAAGTAGGGGGGGACAGAGAGGTATGTTCATGAATGGATTGAGGAAGGGGGAGAAGATTGTTCGCTACGCCAGAGCTGTTGGATGTGTAGCGGTACTCTCTATGGCTGCCGCGATTATTCGAATAATGATTCGGATGAGTATAAATGTATGGCAAGAAACTTCGCTTCTGCTTCTGCTTCGCCACCTACTCGCTCGGCCTGACTCACTCGGCGAATATCACAGCGATGGACGATATAGTTTTGAATAAACACTTTTTGTACATCGAATTCAAAGAGCTCGTTCAGGCTTGGTAGTTCAGTTGGTCAGAATACATGCTTTGGGTGTTACAACAAACAAGTATGTGGTCCTCGGTTCGAGTCCGAGTCAAGCCCCTTCTTTTTTGCAACCTTTCTGCTCCTTCTCGGCTTGGATGACAAACATACGTTTTTTGCATCGCCTGCTTTTTTAATCCACGCTTGTAAGCCACCCTCCTAAGTCGTCATGTCCATCACGGACAGTATCCTCAAACGATCTCACTTTAGTACCCCTCCTGACCATCAACACCAAGTAACCCCTATTCCCAGGTGTTTCTCGGGCGACACTTCCTAGATAAAAGACTGGATTACTATCATGAAAGAACTTCGTCATAGTTTCCCCTCCAAGAAAGTCTGTACTGGCAATAATCTGCACCAATATGATGGATTTGGAAGAGAAAGAAAGAAAGAAAAAAAGAAAGAAAAAAAAAGAGGAATGTAAAGGGTGAAACGAATCCCCGAGGTCACTGAATTCCAAGGACCACGACGTCAGAGAGCCCTAATGTTCAATCTTGGAACGCAAAGTAATGTGATAGCAGATGGCTTTGCTGCTCCACATCAATTGTCAGAAGAAGCGTTCCGTTGTAAACCTTGCACTCGCAAATCAAGTAAACCTAGAATAGAGAAAGGCTGTATTAGTAGATAAGAATTCCATAAACCGGAGTTTTTTGATACTCATTGCGCTCTCTTGAAAATTTCTTCTATGCCATAAAAACCATGCGCGAGTGCTTTCGAATTGTGACGTCGAAAGTGAAGGCAAAGACTCGGCTGCGGTTGCCTTCCGATGCGCAGAACTCCTGGAAATGCTTCAAAATCTCCCCGTCCCAAACCATATCCTGTCAACGCCACGGATGGATGCATTCCTGACTAAGAGATCTTATGCCACATCTTCGAATTTGACATCTTCATCATCATCTCCGTCTTCCTCGTCGGCCATGTCGCTTTCCTCAGCGCCTGCACCTTCGGCCATAGGTGCCACAGCATCACCAATCCCTTCGTAATTATTGGCCTTGTACTCTTGTTTAAGAGACCATTGAGTTGCGAAGCGTCCACTCTTTGCCAATACCGCGACTCTCTCCAGGACTTCTCTTAGATAGGCCTCGGGTTGTTGTAGTTCGGCACGGAGGGCTTTCATGGACCAGTAGTTGTACCGTCTGAAGCAGCCGAAAATACGATCCATAAGCTCGTTTTCGGGCATACGAGCAGTCTTTGTAAGCTGTGGTCTTGGGCCAGAGGAGGGATTCTTGGTTTTCTGCAAAGTGTTAGACATGATTTCTGCAAGGCGAAACCAGAATACATACAATGAAGTCGGTGAAGGTGTTTTGTGCGTGAATAGTACCGGGTTGAATAAAGCCCGAGCTAAGAGCAGACAGGTCCTCGTTCAAGAATTTGGTGAATCTCTTAGGTTTCATGGCGTCTAATGTCCGTTGTCCAAGAATACGTTCCGACTCTTCGTTGATCACAGCTATGCAATTAACCTCGTGCGCAACCTTTCCAGCTATGGCGGTTCGCTCTAAGAACTATATCAGCATTGTCCCCAGCCCTATGCCATGCCACTAACTTGGTATCGCCTTGCGGAAATATGGCTGGAATCTCTTGTTCGGATCATATGGTTCCTTAGACATAGGCTTGTCGTTCTTGGGTCGGGTGAGCCTGGCCGGCATGTTCGCAGTTGCAAGATCGAAGGTCTGCCTCGATTTCGACTTGAAGCCTGGCAGATCCTTTTCTGTGAAGGCAAACGTATTCTTCACCCTCTCCTCCGTAATATCCAGCATGTACTCCTTCGGGATAGGTTGATGAGCCGCGATGTCGGAATTGAGCAACATATGAAGCTTATCCTGCGATCATATTAGCACAAGCCCGATGTCTATATACAGGGCGGACGTCTCGCGTACCCTCTTTTGGCCATCGGGACCTGGTTCTTGGGTTACTCTGATGGTACCAATGTGAATCTCAGCGTCGTCATCAAGTTTAGACCAAGCTTCCCACATGTATCTTGGGACCTTCGCAAGATAGAGTGACTTGAAGGCAGCATCTTCGTTAAATTCGAGGTCGCCCGCATCTTCGTAGATGTCTTCTTCGCTGAAGGCACCAGGCGATGCGCCTGCTGTCTCTGGATCCGGCTTGATATGAGCGTCCGCCATAGTATGGAGTATCCAGTATTATCGCAGAGCCTCCATCAGTAGAAAACCGTCGCGAACGGATTGTTTTGCAAGGGGCGACAGGATTGCGTTCTTTGTTGTATATTGTCGGCTGGGGAAGCTCTTGGGAGGGATACAAGGATGTCGAGATGGCTGCGGGAGGTCGCTTTGGCGAAGCGCGCTAGTAGAGCCTTTTACTTCTGAACGCAACCATATTTTCTCACGCGCATTCGTTTCCCAACTTCTGTGACACAACGACACTTCTTCTCCATACTTAGATTACACAAGTAAATGCTTTACTGACAAACAGGAAAACAATAAGCATGTCTTCTGAGGACCAGCAGATCCTCGATAAGATCAGCCAGCTCGCTGGTAAGTTCGCCACATGCCCATCCGTTTGCTCATAATCAACTAACCTCTTGCTCCAGGCAAGATCAATCGGCGCAAGAATGGACAGACACCTGATGAGCCAGTACGATATCAACCAGCTAGATCCAATAGCTATGGCGGTATGCAACCATCTGTACAACCATCTGATTCCGGGGCTGATCCCTTCGAAGGATACCAGTCGAGCGCAGCATGGCAGCCAAGTCGCGGAGGCTACAGTGGGCGAGGGTTTGGGCGAGGTGGCAGAGCGACTCAAGTTCATCGCAATCGTACTTTGGTCCTGAACGGAAACAACTCCTCGACGTCCCTTGCTACAACCGATGGTGGATCTAATGATGAGAGCACGAAGCTCCCCGCTGAACCCTCAACCACGGGTTCTGCTTGGGTCACCAAGAATGATCGCCATCTACAACTCATCAATACAGCAGTATTTGAGAAGGAAACCCAACAACGCGCAAAGGCCATGGAGCAAACCCGCCAACAAAAGTTAAAGCAGAAGGACGGACGTGAGAAGATGAGATTCATGAAGCATTTTCAGCGATCGGCGAATGATACCTATAACTCTTCTACACCCAACTCAACAAACGGAGCTAAAGGATATGAGATCGAACTAGATGGACTTCGCTTTCTTGTAACCAAAGACGGAAGCAAGCTGATGAGGCTTCCTGGTGAGAACTCACTCTCAAACGCCAGCACCGCAGTTGGTGATGCCAAAGAATCAACCATGGGCTTACAGTATCTAGGCGATGCGAACGCTGCAAAAGCTACCCCGAAGACAAGATTAGTTCACGGCGTTCGATTCTTTCGAAGCAAGAACGGCAACATGTACCGCGCAGGTATCATCAAGGCACATCGGTAGGGAACACGAACATTCGATCACAGGGAGATTCACCCCTACTGCACGAGCGCTAACACTTTAACAATAGGAGGAAGGCGGGAATCAAGAAGATTCAACAGCCATGCCAGACATTCTCAACTACGGGTATTCCCTTTCCTACGAGCATCCACTGACTACGCCTCAAACGTGGAGGAGCGACCTGGGTTTCAGCTAACACTTCACTTTCTTTTTAGGTTCATGCCACAAAGGACCGAGATGCCGGTATATTCATGATCCTTCAAAGGTTGCAGTATGCAAAGAATTTCTTCAGAAGGGTTCATGTCCAAGTGGAGATGCGTGTGACCTATCACATGAGTTGACCCCACAGAGAACTCCTGCTTGCCTCCATTTTACCAAAGGAAATTGCTCCAACCCGAATTGCCGATACGTTCATGTTCGGGTCTCACCATCTGCGCTTGTCTGTCGAGACTTCGGCGCCTATGGCTATTGCGAGAAGGGAACGAACTGCACGGAGCGTCATATTAATGAGTGCCCTGACTTCAGCAATACCGGAACTTGTCCCACGAAGGGATGCAAATTGCTCCATCGACACAAGGCCAGCGTCATGCGTACCAACACCCTACGCAGCGAACTATCAGGAGAAGACGAGAACAGTGATATCTCAAGTGACGACGAGGGAGAAGAGATTGATGATGACGATGTCGATTCCGATGACCTTGAGGAGTTCTTTGGCGACGATGATGGCGATGTCGACTCGGATATTCCCATGCAGCAGGATTACGTTCAACTGTCGTGATTCCTGCTCGCATTGTTGCTAATCATCTCAGTACCCGCTACTCTGCTCCTCGGCAAGCTTGTACCGAGATCCTCACCGCCATACATTTTCCTTTCTCAGCGATGATTTACTCAGTCTTGCATGGCATTGGCTTGGAGTTTGGGTTGGAAGGCGTACCACGGTATATGGCGAAATGAAAATAGAAAGATACCCATGGGCCGCAAAGCCTTTTGGCGTCTGAAGCTCAGCTCCCGTATTAGCCTCGCGGCTGTCGCGTGTGTAAAGAATAGGAAGAAGCAGAAGAACAAGAATAAAAGAATACCAAGAAAACATTATTGCCTTCCAGTCTCGGTTTGTCTCAAAGTGCATGCCTAAAATACTAAGAATTTTCTTCAGCTTCAGGTGCGCGTGACCTTGACTTTTGTGCATGTATATGCAGGCCTGACTTCTGCATTGATCGCAAGTGCATTCCCTTTTCACTCGCCAATCCACGATTCTGCAGGTTGATTATGCGGTTTTGTGTGTGGAGATGTTTTTCTTTTGTCTTGTATGCCGGTCTCGGAGGCGTTTCCGTGGGAACCATGCATGTTCTCGGTACTTGGTTCAATGACCCAGAGAAATTTTGAAGGGATTAAACTACTGTGTGGGGTGCTTTTGCGGCAGTAGATTCCCAATATGATAGAGATCCCGATCTTGTTCTTTGTGATAGATGGAGTTTGTGGGTCGGAATTCTGAGACCATGGCAGGTTGGCTGGGGGTACTAAATGTTGGTTCTCGAGGGTATACAAAAGAGGGGTCTGTCTCATCGAAGAGCCATGCACAGAAGCGCTGCGAGGGAAGCCGAGACATACATCCATTGAAGATGGCCCCCACGATGAGTGGCGTTTAGGGATTCGAAATTGTTGCTGCCTTCACAAGTCTTTTCTGGACCCGTGGATGATTTAGATTCCGAGGCGTAGGATGTCTGCGTCAAAAGGGTCTCAAGCGAAGCCATACGGAGATGAAGGTGAGAATCAGTGGACATCAGCTTTGGGAGAGTAGCTGGACTTGCGACTCCGCGATGCAGAGGAAGCTGGGGCGCGTATGCGATGCTACTGTGTTTCTCTGGGTGAGGCGAGGTTGGGTCGCAATACAAAGAAGCTGAATCTAGTTTGAAGCAGAATGGAGAGAGTATGGCGAATGATATGGGGACGGAGAATTTATGGGGTTCAGTGCAGATGTACATGCTACCTAGGTACTTCATGTTGGGACTTGGGAAGTGGGAGCCAGTGAAGAAGTACATGACACGACTTTTGTTGGTTCTGGGAGGACTTTTGAGCCTCGTGATCGGGAATGGATGAGCGGTAAGGGGGGATTGGAGGATATCTAGAAGTGAGGCGAGGGAGCGCGGCGGAGCATGTCCGCTGAGTGGGAATGAGTGGAATTGCAGCTTCAGAGTCTCGAACAAGGTTGAATTGAACATCTCCGGACGAGTAGGTAGACGGTGATCAGCATGATTGTTAGTATTGTGAGTTCTAGATGCTTTGCAGAACAGGGAATTGGTTCTGGAGATAGAGGAGGCGGGTCAAACCGACAAGTAGAGTTTGAACTTTGATGTATGGTCTCAGAGTGGCGAACTTACGCGTAGATTCTGATGCTTGATATGAAGGTCAATGTATAAAATGTTCTGGAGGATGAATCATGAATGGTGGTATTCTAGATGAGGACATTGATGGACACAAGAGTTCGGGATAATGCGGAGAAGCAAGCAAGGCAATTGAAGACATGATCATATTCGTATGGACTCTTGACATAGTTTGATGTCTGCCTATGAGAATAGCTACTTGAAGATTATAAATTACTCTGCTCACAGGCAGATTTAGGTGTGTATGCGCGGTTGCATGAAGGAATGGTAAATTGTCTGCGTTATATACTCAAACAATCCGTATGTAATAATTTGAAAGCAACGGAAAATGTAATGGATGAACTTTCAATATATTCAATATGTAATATTATTGAGAGTTGAAGTCATTCTAAGAGATGAGATGAGATGAGATGCCGTGGAATGAGCATTTAGCTCGCTTGGGAGGAATGTTTACAAGATGAGCAAGCACGTCCGACTCAACTTCCCGAAAACCACCACAACCAAACAAAAAAACTGGGCTTTTCACGCGATTCATGTTTTCATTCGGAGTCCCGCGACTTACGACTGGATTTTTTTCGTCCTCAACACCACTCGAATGCCCAACCTCACTTGGCCTCTCAAATAGGGAATCCGAATATGGCCCGGTAGACCGCCTAGAGTGAAGAGGACCTCGCCGGCCTCCCTTCGATTAGATTGCGCAGATGGCGTTTTTCAACTTGCTTGGAGAAATGAGATTCAATGACGATGATGTTCAATTAGGTTCTCGGCCTGAAAGTCAGAAGAAGATCTCGACCGTCCAAAACTGGGAATGCCCATGAAGCGAATGAGGGGAGCTGGGTGGGGTATCGATCCCGTATCTTCACGTCGATCGGATTAATGAGAGAGCATCTTGAGACGAAAAGCTTCTCAACAGTTGAGATCGTGAGAGCTTCGGGATTTCTTGGGGAAGGGGGCTGTGAAGTGAGCGAGGCTGACTTTGGCAAGGCGCTCCCTTCCTCCCACAACCATGAACGACGCAAGGATCACCAGTCACAACAAGAGAACATTGGGAGAAACAAGTAAACAACTAGGCAATTCCATACTATATCAGATGTTTTTTAAGCTCTCGGTCATTCGGAGGGTTGGGTTTCTGACTTCCATCAAGCCCTATGACCTCGGGTTGAAGCTTCATGACGATATGACCATGCGTATTTCTCTTTTGACTTCTCGGTGGTTGAAGGAAAAGTATCAGAGCTCTCTGCAACATTCAATCGATTGGAGTAGCCAGTGGCAGGAACATGGCGTCACGGCCACAAATCCATATTTGGATTCTCTTATAGTGGGAGATCCTAAAGGGGATATTCCTGGATTTCTCACCGCTACCCCTCCCGAAAAAAGCAAAAATTTACGAGGCAACGGCTGAGGCTTCAGACAGTTAGATTTCCCCAGAGAACTTTCAGGGACAGAGAACTTGGCAAAATGTGACGCAGAGAGCGTCGCATGGAATGCACATATCCGGCGGGAGCTCTGCAGTACGCATTTCGATCTCAGATATGGTGGGACACAGCGCACTTTGGCATCCGCGTCGACGTCGTTTGCCGGAGAATTCCTTTCGGTTGTTGATTTGATAGCTGGCCGTGACAGAGGTCGGCGTCATACGAACGAGGAAAGGTCGAGACGATTGATTTGGACCGACAATTGCATTGTGGACTTTGTGGCCAGACCCGTTGTTTGCTTCCATCTCAACAAACCTAAACATGGTCCTGAAGGATCGAATCTTCTCACAACCTCCAGCTGAGCCTGGCGGTGAAGTACTGAGGATGTCGTTCGAGCCGCCGGAATCCCGATGGTAGGGCTCAGTATACACAGCGTCTGTGTTTGAGGTTGAGCGTCCAGCTTGCTGCCAGACCAAGGAATTGTCGTGTCCCAGCCACTCAAGAAGGAAGACTCGGAAAATCCTGCACTGTTCTCCACTACCCACGATATTATGAGTCGTCGTGAACCCAGATGCAGGGTTCACACCGCCGCTTGACATGCGTTCTGGAAGTCCTCGGTAGTGCTACCCGCTCCTAAATGCGCCTACCATGCCTGGTCAACGTCCGCGATACCTGGGTACTCCTAGTTTGCTCTACAGCCTCCCTCCTACTAAAGTAATCCAGCCGCTCGGCAACATTATTTTACGAACTCTGTCAAATGGATTCCGTCATACGCGCAATCGCGAGCAGCGATCTCTTCATGCGCCCTAAGGGTTTCTCCCCAAAAGCCAAAAGGCCCCAAAAGGGAATAACCTTGTGCGGACACTTTATTTTACGCTGGGTCGTCCAAAAATATCTCGTCCAAATAAGGTGAGGAAACCAGGGAGATAGCTAGTCCCGTCAAGGGAATCCCGTCGACATTCTCCCGCCGCCAGTCTCCAGCAAGTGGGAGACGAGACGAGGTATCAAGACGGTGTGATCAGGGCTAAAGGGGGCCCTCGGGAGTTTGGAAGTCGTGGAATGCTTCCGTTTCGACTGACGGCTGTCCAGTGGTGAAGCTGCCCTGAGGACGTTGGGCACACGTTGTGTTATTGTTTAGGTATCCACCAGAGACGTGAATATGCATGAGAGGCACTGTCATTTTAGGACCATGATCAATCATGCCACAGGATGAGCCCATCCACGATCACAAGAGGTCGTTCGTGGGGCCTTGAGGCCGCACTGCTTCAAGTGAAAGAATAACATGAGGCTGTTGGTTCGGATATCATGACGGCGTATCCAATGCCTTTGCCATTGCTCATCACGCCTGATCACGACTGCCCGGGCCGCAAAAGAAACCATGATCCGAAACCCAGAAGGGTACTTTCAGAGCCTTCTGTCAAAATATTATGATGGGGGTGTAAACAGCAGACGCGTGACAAGGAGGTCCTCCGCGAAAGGACCCCGCTGAAGGGAGCGTAAAGGCGTAAGGTTACCAGAACCAGTTGAGGATTGCCTCAAGTTCTAGCGATTGGTGATCGCTCCTGTTACGAGCAGCGCGGATTCCAGCCTATCACTTGATGGGAACAATGACTCTTTCTGGCGGGAAGACGGAGCACACGAGCGCGACAGTCCCAATCAGCAGTCAGAGTCAAGGGCGCGCAGAGGAAACAAACTTGGCCCCATGCGACCGCATTTGGGCAACCTATCGGGGCTGGTCATTGCAAGCAGCAAGCGATGGGCTCGAGACATCGCAGCTCCACTGATGCCCAACTTGCGATGGGCACACACAGGCGCACAGAGTGGGAGTGGTGGGAGGAGTGGGAGTCTGGCGTCTGGCAGCTGCAACTGATCAGGACTCCAACCACTGTCTGCATCTACACTAGCCTCCCCTCCTGTCACTGTCATAGGCCTCCTTCCTCTCTTCGGGTCACTCTAGGTCGTGCTGCCACGCTGCCCGCCTTGCCTTTCCTCCCTGGCGTCTCCTTGTTCTGGATGCAAGGGAGGTCGAGCCAGGTTGGGGCATGCAGACACAATTGCTCCATTGCGCCAACCGGCTTCGGGTGGGACGAGGACAGCCGACGGAGCTGCCAGGCGGGAGCAGAGGCTCATGGGATAAGAACCATGAGGGCCCGTCCCACTATCGCGACTGATCTCCCTCATACCACTCACGGTACTTTACACCAACGCAGTTTGTCTTCTTCCTTCGCCCGGAAAAGACATCATTGCTCTCAGCTTGCACGACCATCACTTGAAAATCTTCAGTGACTCTGCACCTTGCGACCGCACCATTATTTTATCACTTATCGTCGAGAACGTCGACGATTTATCGCTTCACCGCCACACCAACTACAGACCATCCGAACCTCGCTTCCCCTCCCACAATCACAACACCACCACCAAATTTCACCATGGCAGCGTACCCGATGCACAACTTCTATCGGCCGTCAGAGCTGACGGTCGATACACACACACGGAACTACTTCGAGGAGGACGAAGGAAGCATCTTGGACGAGAACATTTTGGACCAGAACGGGCTCGACTCCGGATTGGAGATGTCACCGCCCATCAACGACAGCCGGCGGGAATCGTTTGCAGTATCAGCATTGTTCTCACCGAAGACAGACGAATGGCACCATGTAGACATGCAGCACATGGGGTCGAACAATCCCTTTGTCGAGAACAGCAACAACCCTTTCATGCGCGTCGAATCTCAATCTTCAAATTACGGACACCAAAACCATGGCTGGCCGATCACCAGTGGCTCAGGAATGAGCACACCGATGCAAGGACACGATGGATTGCCCAATGATTTCGAGGTCAACGCTCCCATGTTCCAAAGGCCAATGCAGACTCCTTTTACGAACCCCACAAATCAACAACTACCACTATTCTCCTCCGGCAACACCAACAACAGCTCGATCCCAACCTCTCCCCAGAAGGAATGGTCGGTCGCTGATGCCATGGACCACCGATCAATGCCAAAGCGAATGAGGCCGCACAGCCCAACTCTCCGTTCGCATCCCGATATGACGAGGAGAGGTGACGGTATTCGGAAGAAGAACGCACGTTTTGATATTCCCGCAGAACGCAACCTCAACAACATCGACCAACTCATTGCTCAGTCCACCGATGAGCAAGAGATCAAGGAGCTCAAGCAACAAAAGCGACTGTTGAGAAACAGACAAGCAGCGTACGTTCCCATGGACTTTGGTCTTACTCCCATTTTGGTATTACCGGCCCGCTAACTAATTATTGTAGTCTTGATTCTCGCCAGAGGAAAAAGCAGCACACCGAGCGACTTGAAGACGAGAAGAAGCATTACACTGCAGTCATCAACGACCTCGAGGAAGACTTGGCCGAAGCGAAGCTAGCACTAGATGAGTGGGCCCGCAAGGAACAACAGTACCAGCAGTACATCGAGAGCATGCAGCTTGAGAAGGAAGAAATGGTACGCAACCACACCATTGAGACCGGTGATCTTCGGAAGAAGGTCAGCGTTCTCACGGACCACATTCAACGGCTCGAGGTTACTCCTATGTCTGCCATGCCCAGCTCTACTGGCTTCTCTGCCGACTACTCCGACATTGACAGTCTCACTATGGACGGTGCCTGGGACAACATCTCCTTCCTCAACGACTTCTCTCCTCCCGAGGCTGAGGTCAAGGTTGAGACCACCTCTTTGGTACCTATCAAGAAGATGGAGAACAGTCTACTGAGCGACCCTGAGAAGCCTGCTGCTCAAGGTCTCCTGTTGATGCTTCTCCTCTTTGGAGCTTTCGTCGCTTCTAAGGGTTCATCTCCTAGGATTCCTCAGATGTCCGACGACGTCCGAGCTGCTTCCGCAACTCTTCTCGAGGATATCTTCAAGGATGCCGGTGTTTCACAGACTGCTTCTGGCGTCTCTGAGGCCATGGCTCCCCTCCCATCCGGCAACTCTTGGTCCACCACTCCAATACCTTCTCTTGGAGGAAGTGGAATGGTCGGTGTCACTCAATCAACCCTTGGAGATATTGCCGATTCTTTGACTCAGCCTACTGAGGAGCAGAATCACGAACAACTCTTCTCGATGTCTGCCGCACAGTATAATGGCCTCACCAATCAAGATTTCCTTCAAGCTCCACCTCAACGGTCAACTTCACAAGGACGACGAAACCTCGGTGAAACGCTTGCTGCCATGAGAAGCAATAGCAAGAAGTCAGCGGCTGAAGTCTATACACGGTCATTACTCTGGGATCAAGTACCAAGTGAAGTTGTTCGCAACTTCGCCAAGCTAGTCTCGGATTGCAATTCTCAAAACAAGGATTGCAGTACCTCGGCGGGTTGACACTCTTACATTTCTACGGTTATGAACCACAGCTTCGACAATCACGATCGAACACACATAAAAGACAGTTGCTCAAACAGCATTTGCGATTTCATTTGTCATATCAATTAAGCCAGCGAAGCGTCAGCGTTGAAATTTTTGGACTTTCATTTGCTTTTCATCTCATATATGCATCATCACGGCACAGCGACGGAAGGGAAATCAAGGACGGAATAAGGACATGGGAAAGGTTACAGCTCATCAGTCATCCGCTGCGCAAACAAGCAAGAACGACTCGAGCAATCACCGAGCACAACGCTCGCAGAAATCTACTTTGTTTGGACATGTAAATTGGATACTTCGGTTTTACAACATTTTCGGGCTTGGAGAGAGGAGGACCATTCGGACGGGTTTCACTACCCATTTTTGGAAGGGATATTCTTTTGTAACTCGGGGCATTTTATTCGATCGTCATCATCTGTCATCGCACCTCGCATCCTCACGATTCACGACTCACGATACTACGAATACATACAATCAATTACTACATACTGCGATTCTCACGAATGATATGACGAAGATAGCTTGTTGACGCGGAGAAATGGAGGAAAAGGGAAGGCGAGGCGTGGAGGAAGACGTTAATGATCACAATCATCCTGTATTTAAACCATTTTCTTGCTTCTTCATGAGGAAGAGCGATGGAACGAATGAATGGTAGCTGGGCGTTGGGGAGGCAAAACCTGTATTTAGCGTAGTGCACCGGTCTTCAGACCTGTCAACGATAATCTATTTCTCGCTCCCCATATCAAATTGTATCTCTTCCAAGTTTTTCCATGCCCACCAAGAATCCCCGATCAAGAAATCTAATCCTACAGAAATCGGTACTATCTCCGACTTCATCGATAGCGTCGATTATTCTCGATCCAAGAGTCAGGTTTCAGGAAGGCTGACCTCGGACCTACATGTATGTCTCAGTATATTCAAGCAAGCTGGTAAGGATCTCCTCCAGCTGACTTCAGCATGACCATTGCCGCGTATTTCACTTCATTCGGACTCTAGCTTCCTAGTTTTCTGGAGTATATGGGGCAGGAGCTATACGTTCCCACGTGCCGGATATTTTGGTGCCCCCCCAATATCCGCTGGTTCCGAGTCCATCCAAAATGTCTCAACTGCCAACTCACACCTCCTATTCGAAATGTTCTCACGTGCTCTTACTTTCCCTCTTCCTACACCCCCGAACTGCGAGGCTAGAGAGGCAGCTGGATAGGTAATTACTCGATCGGGAATAATGAAATGATCAAAAAGATTAGTGCGCGGCAGATAATTCTCCCTCCTCTTTGGTGATCATCAACGAATATTCAACACCAGGTCGAGTGAAACAAAATTCCTCCCAATCACTAGACCAATATTCCTATCAGAAACTTCTTCAATTTATTTTAGGGTCGCGAACGACGCCCAGCACAGGCGGCACTGTGTTCTGTGGCCCACTACTGTACGCTGTATGTACTGTGTCACTGCGCCATGATCACATCCGCATCCGCATCCGCTATACATGCAGCAACCACGCATCGTCCCTATCATAAACGTCCTTGCCTTCCCAAACGAACATGCGCCCCGACCTGACCTTACCGTCCAGCTGCTCATGCCCATGCCCCAATCCTCGGCTCGGAAACGATGCCAGAAAGCCCATGCCATGCTGCGTGTCTCAACGCCTGAAAATTCGCATGTATCGAATGCTGAATGGAGGGCTGAGGAATTCCGAAAGACTGGATAAGGTCGCCATGGGAGGACAAGATAGGACAACCGCAAGGCAGCCAGAGCATACGCACTGCGTAACACGAACCGGCTACGACGTGAGAGACCGCAAAAACGACCTTGGCCACGAACTTGAATGACCCCGCTCGCTCGATCAGAAAAATCATCACATCACAAAACGCGACCTGAAAAGCGACCCAACCCAATCCGTAACCTTTTTCATCCCACGCAAAACAACGCGAAAAACACGAGATGTCCGAAATCGTGACTTTGGTCTCGGATCACTTCTTCTTGGGGTCGGTTTTGTCAGGATCGTATTTCTCCTTCCAAATCCTGCAAGAGAAGAACCAATGAGTATTAGTTGAATTTATCCAGAATAGTTTAGACGGGGTTTGCGAGCCTATCAGCCATGTATCGCTCTCGTCATCTCGAACGCTTCTGCACGGGATAGCCACCGGGCCGCGGCGCACATGCAGGCTCTCGCAGAGTGACCCAGCCCAAGAACAGACAGGTTCATAGGGGAGAATGATGAAAAGAGATAGGTAGAACATAACATACCAAGAATTGCCTAAGGTCTTACTCCCTGATGTTTCCGCGAGCCTGTAGTATCGAGCTGCTGCGTACTATGGGGCATTTCTCGTCAGCCTCATCGTGCTTTGAATGGTGGATGGTTTGACGTATTTCTGCCGCGTGGGTTTTGGCGTGAGAGAAAGCCCCATTGCTGCCCAAATGCAGTCATCAAAGGGGAAGACGCATGAGCAAGCCACACGTTACGCAGCGAGGCTGATGAAGCCATGGCGAGATGGTATGGCCGTGAAGCTATTCGGAAGGCTCGGTAGTGTGAAAAGGGGCACGATTTTACATACCTTGTCTTTTTTGCACCCAAAGCCCTCCATGTAACACCAAGCGACTTCATTCATGGCATCTAAGTGTTGTCAGTCTCACGCGTGAATTCAGGCGGAAATCGAGCACATACCTGTGTCGCCCAGATTTGCAGCTGTTTCGTAGTACTGCCCCCAACTTGTCAGTGGAAATGATCGTGGCTTCTCCCCGACCCAACCCTTCAGAAGGGCTCACCTGTTTGGCTGCGAATTTGTCGACCTGCACCCCCCAACCATGTCGGAAGCAATTGGCCAACTCGAAGATTGCCAGCACGAGCTCTCCTTTCGCTGCCCCTCCTTTCTTCATCCCCGCTTGTAGCGCGAGGTCCTCCACTGACGCAGCATTCGATGCCGCTGCAGAGAGATACTTCACGGCTTCTCCTGGATTGGGATCACATCCCCAGCCATGTCTAGAGACAAGAAAGGTCAGAATGGGCTCAATAATCAGGTCAGAGCGGCGGGTGGCCACCGGATCTTCCCTCAGGTACCTGACTTAGGGATGTGATCCGGGTCGCATGAAAAGGGGCCAATTGACATACCGAAGAGCAAGTCCGTACAGCACTTGACTCAGAGCATTGTTCTCGCCATTTGGATCTGCCAATCGACCAAACATACTCGTAGACGTCTTCAGTTCTCCCGCTTCGTGAAGCTTGATAGCTTCCTGTATGTTATCATCTGCCCGCTTCGTCAATACGACGCTCTCTTGCCGCCCTGCACTGCTACCGGGCCTTCCACTGATTGACAGATCATTGAAGGATCCGAAGTCTGTCGTTGACCCTCCCACTGGCGTGCCAGGTCTGCTTCTTGACTGCTCATTCTTTCTAGCCAGCATCGTGGCTCTCTTCTCCCATTGTGACTCAGCTCCATCCCCGCCCTCTTCGCCAGCTGGTAGCTGTATCTCTGGCAGATCTTGAGGTACGCTCTCAGAGGTTGGTTCGGCCTTCTTCAAATGCAGGCGTTCTGACAATCTTCTTGAACTGGTAGACTTCGTGTTGGATCTCTGGCTCGTGCGCGACGAAACGGAAGCTGTGGAATTCACAGAACCACTTCTCGAGCGTCCCTTGAACAGCCGACTTGTCTTCGATTCGTTGCGCGAGTCTGCGAAGGGTGGAGGGTCTGATGTGTTGTAGTCAAACGTAGGTGGTCGAATGAGCTCCTGCGTGTTCGTGTCGGATCGCATGAACAGGAATACTGGCTGCTCTTCCACCTCGTGCACCTGCTCCTCTCCCTTATCCTTCTTCTTCAACAGGTCCTTGAAGGGCATCTCGGCGCGGATTTGGATCGAATGCGACGTCGCAATAGAGGGTGTGGAGTGATTATGTGCTGGTCAGAATTTGGCTTGCAGTTATTGTGGAGGTCGAAATAAACAACGAAAACGCGCTTTTATCAAGCAATTCGTAGTATCGCCTTGAAGCTTCGCAGAATGCAGTGAATACGCATTTGTATCGGGGTGCAATAATTTAAGACCTCCATTTCACGTTTGGTAGTTGCTTTTTGGCTTGTGGGGAGGCTTAGGACGGCTGTGCTGAGATGGAAATAGCGATGCGCGCGCGAACTCGTGGCTCAAATGATTATGTATTGCGACTGCTTATGCAACTGCAGGTCACTTTCAAACAATGTATCACCTTGGCGTATCAGTATGATGGAACCATAGTATTATCAGCATTTCACTGCAGCTCTCGAGCTTGTGTGGATATGTATTACGTGAATATCACGACGTCGACGTGACTTTGAGCAGTGCCCCTTTTTCGTCGCTTCCTCGGCTGGCACGGATAACCCAAAGTGGACTTCAAGAGCTGAGTTGAACATATGTATCCCAAGAAAGGGTGTATATTCGTTCAGTTGAAGTCCCAAAGCTTCACTAACAAACTATCCTCGATACCCAAAGCTGGATCCTGCTTCAAGAAAACTCTCCTGGGTATCTCAAACTCAACCACGGGTATCTTCTTCACCTCTTTCACATGTTCTGCTTCAAGCATCTATAGTCTTGTTAGAATAGTGTTCTTCTATTTCTTCAGGGACGACTTACGCTTCCATAGGAGTGGTCTAGGAAATCCTCCAAGTTGTAAGCATTCTTCGTGAACTGCTCCGAGATGATCTTGGCAAGTGTTGCAACGTTTGGATGGTAATGAGACTGAAGCATGACTACCTCCCACAAGCAGCTCTCAATGGCGTCTGTCTCCATTGGATCTTCCTCGTCCATCTTGAATGGATCATCCATTCCTTCATTCTCCAGGATCTCTCTGACAGAAGGATCCATAGTCTCCCGGTGTATCATGAAGGTACACGAGGGATGTCGCTTCAGAAGATTGTAGATCCAGGGCACAACAGCTACCACTCCTGATGGTGGCGCATTCAATGTTAGCCTCGATAGTCTTTTCAGAAAGCTAGCCACGAGAACAGCTGGAAGATGGGTTGATGCCAAGAAGGTGTCCATGAGGCGGAAGAACCTCGAGCGGTGCTTTGAATGCAAGATTTCTGAGTCGAGCAAAGAGTAAAGCTTCCTGTAAAAGGAAGGATAATCGAGGTTCCTTTCCTGAATCAAATAGAATACCCCGGACAGAGCGAGAAGTGATGTTGAGCCACCAGCGTCGTAAGAATCTGTCAAAAAGTCCATTAGAAGTTCTGGCTTCATGAACCACGGAGCAATTGACGTGGAGACAAGCCTCAATAACGCCTTTCTCTGATCCTTGTTCATCGGCAGATTCATCAAAGCTAGCCAAGCTCCTTGTGCATGTTTCTTGTGTTTCGTGAGCGAGAGTAATGGATGGGTGCTCTTCTCCGGCGTAGTGACATAAAAGTCTTCGAGTTCCTCCTTCGAATCGGGAACAGACTCTATTGAGCTCAGAATCTCCAAAGCATGGTCGAACAATTTGCTATCAGCGACGGTTTGTGGTTCTCCTAAAATCTTCCTTTAACAGACATCAGCCAGGGTTTCGGGCAATTGCAGAAGGACCTACTCAATAGCTTCCAGAGTGAAGAATCGTATGTCGTCGTATTCTTCCACAAACTTCTCACTGAACTCTTTTCGCACATTAACTTCGCCATTGTCTTTGAGGAGAACCCGAATTATGTCTGTGAGAAGCGTAGTTGGGAAATTCTCCCGTCCATTTCGGAGATGCTGGCCTTCGGTCTTCAGCAGCCTCGTGCATAAGGTAAATGCAGTTGGTGCAATGCCTTCCTCTCCCAATAACTCCAGCAAGCCCATCTTGTACTCGGAGTATCGTTCCCTTAACCATTTGACTACAACAGCATCCTTCTCTGTAGCTACTTGCTTCTTTGACATATCTCCAGACACCATAAGTCTGGTGAACACTCGGCATAATGATATTGCTGCTACGACTGAATCATCTGCAACTTCTGAGTCTTTTCCTAAAATCTTGATCAGGGTTGCGATGTTGTTGTAATTCTTTTTCGATTCGAAGATCTCGTTTTCGAGCAGCAATATCTGCGCCTGGGCATCTTCATCATCGTCGCTGCTGCTTTCTGATCGTGCGCGTTTCGCCAGTCTTTTATCCAGTGCATTACTCTTCCTCTTTACCGCCTTTCCAGCTTTCCCAATGGTTACTGGCATCTTGTACAAAAGGATTGAAATAGACTGATGTTGAGGTTTGTCTGGAAACAATATTTTTTCGATCACTATCGATAAGGAAATAGGGTTTAAGGCAGCAGCGTCTGGCGCTAGGGCGGCAACAAGTCACGAGGGAAGCAACAACCGAATAGCTCCGCGATCAAATCTTCATCTGCAAAGCCATCCGCGAAGCTCAACAGCACCTCCCCTCATCTCACAATGGCATCCCGTTTGGCAAGAAGCGCTGTTGGTATGTAATTGATCCCTGGCAGATATCGTGGGAACAATTGGAGCTTGGAATCGTTGCTAATGCCAGCTCAGGCGCGAGCGCTCGACTCTCTCGAACAGCTCTTCCTTCCCGAACCCTACCGGCAATCAGCACCTCTCTCACAAGCTACCGATCAGCATCGAGCGTTCCGGCGGAAGACCCCAAGAAGAAGGCACAGTCGATTCTCGACTCTCTACCAGGCAACTCGTTGATCTCGAAGACCGCAATCCTTTCATCAACTGCCGGTGTCGCGATCTACGCTCTCAGCAACGAGTACTACGTCGTGAATGAGGAGACGGTCGTCGCGCTCTGCTTGCTGAGCATCTGGACTGCTGTCTTTAAGTATGGTGGGCCAATGTACAAGGAGTGGGCAGATGGACAGGTCAACAAGATTAAGGGCATCTTGAACGCTGCCCGTGCGGACCACACTGAGGCTGTCAAGACCAGAATTGAGAGCGTTCAACAATTGGGCAGTGTTGTTGATGTCACCAAGACTCTCTTCGAGGTCTCAAAGGTTTGTGGTGCATTTGAAGGGATATGTACAGCATTTGCTAAAGCATAGCAGGAAACCGCTCAACTCGAGGCCAAGGCTTATGAGCTCGAGCAAACCACAGCCCTTGCTGCGGAAGCCAAGGCCGTTCTCGACTCGTGGGTACGATATGAGGGACAGGTAAAGATCCGTCAACAAAAGGAGCTGTCGGAGAGCATCATTGCCAAGATTCAGAAGGAGCTCGAGAACCCCAAGGTCCTTCAACAGATCTTGCAACAAAGTGTTGCTGATGTTGAGAGTGAGAACATCCATTTATCACCTTTCTGTCCGAAATTTGCTGACACGTTGAACAGAGATCGTGCAATCAAAAGCCCAATAGACGAGAAATAATGAGGGGCATACACATTTCCTTGGTCACCCGTGTTGTTTATAAACCTCCCTGTGCAATAGTCAACGAAGCATTCTTCACCTCAATCCTTACTTGGGAAAGAATCTGCTTTCTATTGAATTGTGTGACATGATTTCAAGGGAAGCTTGACGGGCCCTAGATCTGATCTGCACGAGGGTTGATTTTGCTATGTGGTAGGGTCATTCACAAAGCACTTCAGTCAGCCCCAGATGCGCTTTTACTACAAAGGGACGTTTGTAAACTACAACAGAGCAGACAGAGTTCCATTCCAATCATTTTTTGTCCCACTTCAATTCCTAAAGCGTTGAACTTTTGAAAGTCCTCCAACGGCTTGGATCACTGTTCGTGTTACAATGTTCCATTTCAGAGTCTACTTTTCGATCATCCTTTTAGAAATGTTTTCCGCTGACTTCTCACACTCCTGAAAGTTAAATTCTAGCAAAGACCGATCCAAAAGGAAAAAGATAGCCCCAAAAAGGTTCCCTCTACTGCACCTTCTACTGTTTCTTTGGGCGGACTCACAACAGAACGCCAATGATCTACTCTAACAAGCTAATTCCACGGTCAGCACCCTTGAAAAACCTCTCCGTATATCTCCTTCTGATAGTTTTGCCACAGGAACCCATGAGGCTTCCATGTTTGGATGACCTCGCACAGAGAACGGTGACCATCCTCAGCCAGGGCTACTCTCCATGTGAGTCCAGACCATCTCTTGTCCATCTCTACCTTAAAGACCTTGGACTCAAAATCCAACAAAAACGACCACTGGCCAGGCTTGAGCAACCCTCGATTATCCATGGATATGGTGACAATTTCATGCCAGTCCAGCATGATGTACGATATCGGCTCGACTGAATCCAAGACAGGAAATACCATCGTTGAGAAATGCTTGGAATCCAGACGATTCCAAAACCAGTCTCTACCGATGATTGGTGGCGGATGTGGGCAACCATAATCAACCTCGAATGCCAAATTCCATACCCCAGAATCTCCCACGTCTACATAGGTTTCTCCGTCCCTCCAGGTGCAAGCCGTGGGCGTCTAGCCCGTACTTCGTCAGTCACGTACCCCCAAGCGGCGATGAACGCCCATGTGCCATCCACATTAGGTTTCTCTTTGTATAGCTCCTTTTGGAAATGTCTCCACGCCATACCGTCCTCCTTCCATGAGCGAAGAGTCTCCCAAAGCGACTGGCCGTCCGTAGTTTTGGCAATACTGACGTGCCAGGCCATGTTTGACCACCTTTCTTGCATTTCTGTTGCAAACTTTTGTGGCGATGTATCCAGGCGAAAGGACCAATTGCCCGGCTTGAGGGTAGACGTCCCATCCAGTGTGAAGATGTAGACTTCGCAGGCGCATCTGGAAAGAATGTTGATAGACTCGGTTGCCATCATCTTGTCAGACATCAGTTGTCGGCTCGCTAGTGACATATGTTGGGCGTTGAACAAGGCCTAAATCAATGTGAGTACATGGTACTTGGTCTCGAAAGCGATATCGCATACCAGTGGCTGAGCTGCAGAAGCGTATTGAAGCCATATAAGTTGATTCCAGAAGCCGGGAGAAACTTGTCATCGACTTGATGGAGGTTTTTACTCGCGACTAGAAGTGTGTCCTCGTCCGCGTCAAACCAATGCGCTGGTGCAGCTTTACGCATGGCTTACCTAACTCCGCAAGTGCGTCATACCTGTCAGCCTTGTCCAAGTTGTTATTCATGTGTCGTTACAAGATGCGCGGCATTTGCAGAATATCGTGCGAGTATGTGTGCAGATGGGTAAATGGTGCTCCCAATCTTTTGAGGAGCTGTTGGAACGCTCCTGTCTCGAGGTCACCAGTGTACGTCCAACCAGGTTGCGGAAGTCCGAATGCTGAAGTGTAATGTTTTAAGAGAAGATATCGTCACTCTCAACAGATGTGCATGTCACTGTTTCTAGTCTTGTGGAAATGTCTGTTTCGTGGGGGCATGTCGACAAAGCTCAAAGTTATGACTTCTTGTCCACTGCCGTACGCATATTGAAGAATCATCAATTTGATTTCGGTTTGGAGATCCGACAACTGGGCCCGAGATGAAGCCATCTTTGAGTCTTAAGGCAGACCTCCGACTGATGAGGCATTGCAGTGAAGTGAGGCGTTGCGAATGTAGAAAGGGCTGTTAAGAGAGATGCCGGGCAATCTATACATGGTCAGAGACTTCTTCGTGCTGAAACTGTGCTATCGCCAGATTCATAGTTTCTATAGGAAGATGCTCGATCTATTTTTGTCCTCATTCTAGAAGTCTCAGGAGATGTATGCTTCGGGAGAGAATTTTTCAGATTTACTAGACCGCATCGGTACGCTTCTGCAATCTTTTTTTTTTTTTTATGTTTTTTTTTCGAGAAAACGACATTTTCATTTCTGGAGGTCATGTTTTTGTAAATAAACGGTCTGAAATGTGGTCTTAAAGTCAGTTTATTTGTAATTTAGTTCTCTACTAGGAATCCATGACCCTGTTGAAGAAGTGTTCTAGATTACCACCAGTACCTTCCGTCCAACCTCCTCCATTGGGGAACACGTGGTCTTCTGGTATTCTGACCGAGGAAAACGTTACTATTAGCTCCGTCAACGCGTCTCATCTTTCTCCCCGGTATCGCCTTGCACTAGAGGCGTCCCACTTCTGGGAGACCCTGGTGCTTTGTTCGCAAATTTACTGCTTTTCATGAGACCAGAATACCATATGTAGACACCACATCTTAACCGCCCAAAGTGAATGTTTGGCGATATGATTAAGTTTCACTCTCCATGTGACATTCGCCCAGCTT
Source organism: Acephala macrosclerotiorum (assembly GCA_014904845.1). NCBI lineage: Eukaryota > Fungi > Ascomycota > Leotiomycetes > Helotiales > Mollisiaceae > Acephala > Acephala macrosclerotiorum. The sequence goes on from MU119293.1 coordinate 107,356, forward strand.
AAACCCATCTCCTTCTTAAACCCCTGTTCCTGATCGTCGATTGAAAGAGACCACTGTCCAATCTCGAACAAGTTCTCTTCGTCGAAAGTAATGACAATAACTTCGTAGGTCTTGCGTACTAGAAGGGTGATGGACTGGACGTCATCAATGCAAGAAGTCCATGTTTGGAGTCGTGGGAGAGACATTGCCTCCATTATCTAATTCATATCACATCTGTTAATAAGCTAGTCTACGCTGAAGACAACATAGTGGATCGGTGATCGTATCAAGGCATCCTATGGATCCCATATGTCGACCGGAGCGCCCTGAATGAAGTCGTAGTTGCGTTTCATGCTGCAGTACAGAATGTCATCCTCGGAGCTAAACTATACAGGGATAGAGATGCTGGCCAAGGGTACGGAATTTTGGAAAGGACATTACGTGCTTTCGTTGAATTGCGGTGTGGGATACCAGACTAGCGAGATCAAAAAAAATCACGTTAATCAATTCAAACCATGATTAGTTTGATTAGATTAAATTAGATTATGATTAACGCATTTTCGAAAAAATCTAGATTAATGAGGAAAAACTTAATCACTATACAAAATAATCATAAAAATCATAATTTAATCTAGATTTCCATGATTAAATTAGATTATAATTACGCTAAAATCTTGATAATTAAATTATGATTAAAATCTCATAATTTAATTTAATCTAATCATTTATTACGCTGCACCAGACGGAAATACTCGTTCTTGCTGAGATCGGGGATTACCGTATCTGAGGATTTTAGAACTTCAGGACTTTGAGGAAAGGAGAAGCTGAAGAAAAATATGTGGACCATCAATACAGTTCTCATGCCATTCGTCAAAGCAGCTAGCCAATTATGATGCTGCTAATAATGGATCTGCAAGACATAGCTCGCTCAAAGAAACCTCGCATACCCAGAGAAACCCCAATCAATTCGAAAACGGCCTCAACTTCCCCGCCGCATCTTCCTCTGGCTTTCCAGGAAGCGGCACATCCACCATCCCCGGCTCCAAATACCACGCCGAATCACCCCCACCCTCCATCTGTGTAACACTCCACCCATTCCCCAACCACCTCAACCTATTCTCCTCTTTACTCTCAAACTCAAAATCCTCCCACCTAGGACTTCTCAATGTCTCTAGACAATGCAACGTACTCCCCGGCCACAACCCGGTCACTCTATCTCCCTTCCCACCGTCTGAACGATACCAAGAATTACACTCATCCATATAAACTGTTTTCTTGAAATACTCTTGGCAGTATTCGGCGAAGTCTTTTACGATGGAGCGTTTGGGGGAGATGGTTAGATAGTCTTCTTTTTGCAGTTTGCGGATTACCTTGATGATGTAGTCGCCTTCTGTTTCGATCATCATGGTCAAAGACCCCGAACCGATGGCGGAATTGGGACCAAGCATCATGAAGAAATTGGGAAAAGAATCCACGCACATCGTGAGGTAAGTTTCGGGGTATGGGGTGAAACGTTTCCGGAGTGAGAGGCCGTTCTTGCCGTAGACTTCGAATGGAGGGCGAGAGGAGGAGTTGAAACCGGTGGCGCAGACGAGAGCGTCGATTTCGATGGATCGGCCGTCGGAGAGATTGATGGAGTTGGGGGAGATAGAGGTTATGGGTGTGGAGATGAAGTCTACGTTCGATTCGACTAGGGCTTCAAGGTAGCCTGGTCCCGGAGTGAGACGTCGACAGCCAACGCTGAAGGATGGAATGAGTGCGTCTACGATTTCGGGTTTCTTTGCGAGACGCTTCTTCATCATGGCTCGGAAGGTAGCTTGGGCTTCAAGTTGCATAGCGGAATTCGCCAAGGTCACGCCGTGAATGGTGTTTCCGTCACTTTCGATGAGTTTGCGGAATTCGAGGTACTTTTGAGGGTCTGAAGCGAATTCATGGCGTTGTTCAGGGGAGACTGTGCTGGTTAGGTATGATTTTTCATGTGAAGAGAACAGGGTCATACATTCGATCTTTTCTGGGTCCAGGCCTAACTTTTCCATCGCGCTGTCGCCGAAAGGGTTTGATATCCATGTTCTACTTCTTACGAAGCATGAAAGTTGAACTCCTTCAACTTTTTGAAGATTTGGGACGATTTGGATCGAGCTTGAACCTCCTCCTATCACACCCACTCTCTTGTTCTTGAAGTCATAGCTGGGAGAATCAGATTCTTGTGCTTGCTAAACTTTCAGAAAACTCACTCTTGATTCCATGCTGCTGAATGCATCACCTCTCCCTTGAAAGTCTCAAATCCGGGTATCTTTGGCCAAACGAAATCATTGAGATTGCCACGAGCTGAAAGAAGAATATCGGCATCGTCAAGAACAACCTCCCAAGTCTTCAAATTCAGTACTTCAAGTTCCCTGTCTATCCGTTAACATGTTTCTAACATGAGCTTGCGAGGAACTCACCATTTCTTGGAATAATCATTCCATTTGCAACTCGTGATTTTATGTGAAAGTTTCACGTATCTCATAACACCATATTTCTCTGCAATAGCTGTAAGGTATGCACATATTTCCTTTGCAGGAGCATATAATGCTGACCAGTTGGGATTGGGGTCGAAGGAGTACTGGTAGCTGTGCGATGGAATGTCACAGGCACACCCTAGACACGTTCAGTATCCAATTAGCATATTCAATGAGAAACATACCTGGGTATCTGTTCTCCCACCATGTTCCTCCTACACCCTCATTCTTCTCATAGATCTGGAGATCAATGTTTCTCAGTCGCTGTGGTATCCTGATGCCAAGGTATATCCCCGAATATCCAGCCCCGATAACTCTCACTTTAAGCGGTCTCAGATTCTCCACCGGTCCATCCCTAATCGTAAACGAATTCACAGAACCCATCTCGCCACCCTCCTGTTCACGACTTCTATAGAAGAGAAGCTATCGTGGACGGGGACCCTCTTTATTAATGGTGATATGTGGGTCGGAAGACCCATTCACCCTTTCTGCCATGGCGGATGAAAAGTTCTGGCCGTAGCTTGACCGACGCGATGTGTTCCTCCAAACACTGATAGTCGTGCGATGGAAATGACGTTCCCGGAGTTACCCCTCATCCTCCCCGACATGGTTTTGGGGTTGTGGGGGAGGAGGAAATGAGGATTGCGGGCATCGAGGCGGGGTCGCTTCCGAGGTCCTGCATCATGGGGCATTATAGACGAATCGTTCGTGTGCGGCCAATGCAAGCATTGCCGTTTACGATATGCGGAGGAAATAAACTCCCCAGGGGTCTTCTGGGAGTTGTGGGGTCAGTTGACAGTATGCATGGTCCTTGAGCTGATTCTATGGAACGAGGGGGGATTTGAACGGGTTTCCCCCTTTCACCTGCTTTGGTCTCATGTTCGAGAGTCTTGAGAGTGGGATCTGGAAAATTTTGGCACATGCCATGACGATCTTAGATCTAAGATCTGCAACCATTACTGGCGCTGACTTTGTGATTCGTGTTTATTTTTGGATAGAAGCTTCCATGACTCGACAACTGTATCTGTACTGAAGATTGCTGTAGGTCTTTCTAACAGACTTGAGACTTGAGATGCCATTGCTCCTTTGCTCTCAAACCACCGAGACGGAGAAAGCCTAGAATGGAAGGAGCAGCTTCGGTTACTTTAGCTCTCTTCATATGCGAATTACATCGTAAGTCGGATGGAGACTGCGCTCTCTTTCCGCACTTGAATTTGCCAGGCCTGGAACTTTCCATATGGAATAAGCTTTAGAACAAAAAATGACAGGAACATGGATGTTATATTGAAATAGATTCAGCCAGGCATCAAAAGCTTAAGCTGCCCAACCTTGCAAGTACCAATGCTATCACCCCAGCTTGACACTGCTATTCGGGGGTAAGTGTCTAGAACGGGGCATTACCGGCGCTATGGAAATCCCCTCTGAATCGGAAATTTTGTCATTGAAGAGCATACAGTAGCTTGAACTTTCGCGATGGTCATTTCCGTCTTGACAAGAAGTGATGAAAATGGCAAGTCTGGCGAGCGCGTTCTGGCGCTCTTTGAAAGCCGTGAGAACAATTTGATGATGAGTTGGAGGGAGGTATGCGACTCGCCTTACGTCTTGCACGGCACTCGGAATGTCTTGCGCCTTGGAATATCGCGTCAATTCTCGTATTCAACTCTGCACCGCAAGAAAGTAATGTTCAATTGCACATCACCTGATGTCCTGCAGCAGTCCCCATTGGAGATGTTTCGCAGAATCCGCCGCAGGCAACAACGATGAAACCTCGACGGCGACATCTTAAAAGGATCTCACTCTCCTGCACCTTCTCTCTGTATAAACCGACAAAACAAAATGGAACCCACATTCCCAAAGTTTAGGAACCTTCCTGCCGAATTACGCAGAGACATCTGGAAACAAGCTCTCCCTCCACGTATCGTGGCTATCCACTATCAGAAGAACGACTTCAACGCGAATCCTATACACCAAACTCTTCCGGTACTGCTTAGTGTATGCAGAGAATCACGAGAGATAGCACTCCATCTCTACAAGTCAGGCCCTCCAGCTTTCGATGCCGGAAATGAGGTTCGGATTCGAGGTGTCTGGGATGAGACCGCAAGTTCAGGCAGGGAGCCTCGACAACTCGTTGAAGCATCAGCTTTCGTACGCATCGACTTACAGACTCAAAGTGCGGTACCGCGGCGTGGTCCCCCAGGGTCGGGAACTTCGTTTGAATTCAGAACCCACAAATCCAATCTTTATCCAGTGTGGCTCGACATGTCGAACGACGTTTTGTTGTTCAAACGAGACACGTTCTGGCCTCCAGGCTTCAAACTCCAGCTTTTGAGATCTATGACTCGGGGACCTTCACAGTCACTGCAGAATATTGCTTTTGATGTCGATTGGCTACCGTTCTTTGCTGGAAGAAATAATCCGGGACATTGCAGAAGAAATTTACTTGATCTTATACTTCAACAGATGTTTCCACGCTGGCGACCCCACTGGAACCCCTCAAATCCACCAGCTGCAGGTTATCTAGATTATCTTCAAATCGACGAGTTTAATAGCGCACAATGCATTACAATTCTGTTGCGTCAACGACTCGAAGTTATCAAGATCAGACTGGACGATGCGGCACTCTTAAAGCCAGGGGAGTGGTCATTCTCTCTGGACACAGAATGTCGGGCTTTCGAGCAGCATATGGGCGGAGAATGGTCGGGCGTTGTGTGGGATGTTCGACTTGGAAGGGATAATGACGAAGGTCTATGGAAGACTGCTTGCAAGTTCACGCCAGACCTGAACATTTGGTTAGCCCACAAGATACACATTTGCAAACAGGCACATGTAGATGGCAGTTGGATTGAGTCCAACAAATACTCATTCACTCCGAGTATTACACTTGGTAGAGCATCACTTCCCCCACCTCCACCTCCACCTATAGCTTGGGGTCCGTTCTGGCTGAGACATGCAGGACCTGCGGCTCGTCCTCTACCACGGCCGCCCGGAAATACACCTGCTAGTCTTCGTCCGCCACCCCCGCCTCCGCCAATAATTCGACCGCCAGGTCTGACATTGCCTCCGCCGGTTCCTGCGCCGTCAGTAATTTGGCCAAGTGCTTCGCCTCATACCCCATCTCTAGCTCCGCCGCTCTCTCGCAACTTACTTTTGACTGAAGGCTATCCTCCTCCAGAGCTTTTGGAAGGTGGTGACGGGCGGACGTACCGAGGACAATGAGCGGAAAACAGGTTTTTGGAACTAGATGTCGAAGATGCGATTCAATATTTCATTATTCCAGACGAGTGAAGCTAAAGGAAACTGCTTGGACAGATTGGCGTAAAACTCACATCCGAGAAGACTGGCAGATGCTGGAGAAGTTTATGAAATGCTGGATTAAAAAAATAAGCTCGCTTCCTCTTCATACTACAGATATCGGGCTGCGAATCCTCTGGTACCCAAGCTATCAAGGTGGGCCTCAGACTCCTGAGTCTTTTGTCAATCCAGCGAGCAGATGAAGGAAAGGAGACGAATGCTTTTCTCGGGATCTCATAGCTAACTTGGACAAGATCCAAGTCTTCTCAAGATGCGTTGTCTTCGAGGATGACAATTTCTTCACTGTTTCCTAAGCCCACTGAAGGCGGGTTCATCAATGTGCTTAAGTTAGCGATTGAGGCCCTGAAGCGATGGTGCCCTACTCCCTGAAAGACGTCGGAAAGAAGCACCAAGTCTAGATAAGCTTAAATTATCCTTGCCGCTGCAACATTCACTTAAATCACGAGCAACGTCACTTCTCTCAAGAGCTTCTCTCGTTCTTGGCAGATAAGCAGATCGCGCTCGAAGTAAGCAACATTTCCAGACCCGAAGACCGATTATCAACCATCAGGAATGTTGGCGCAGTCCTGACTATTAATGGCATGCAATCAACCTCACGGCAAAGTCGGCCTGCAGGAACCCCGAAGAAGTGGGGTTTCAACCCCAATGTCGGAGCAGTTGAGGCTCTGTAGTCGGACTGTCGTACTTTAAGGACTAATATTCGGCCCTAGATTACTTCAGCGTTACATTCTGGCAGGGCTGTATTCCCAATTTGTAAGGCTGCAGTGCGGCCGCAATTGCTCCTTCGAGGGTGTTCAACGGCGCAGTACGTTCGAGTCCTGTCTTCGTCCCTTCGATTTTGTTCTTCTTTCCTATTTTATATTCTTTGCGATCATGTTACTACTGTTTTATCTTCGTGTCAATAATCATTTCTATCACGCCTGTCATGGCGTCTATAAACACCGCATCATCTGCTTGGCTTCCATCTGGTCTGATTCAATGGCACAGCCAAAGCTGTATGTGAATCGGACCCCACAGGTGCAATGCCCATTACTGACATGTTGTAGCCATAGTGGTTGAGGATTAGCTATATATCGATGGTGGAGAGATTTGGGCTACTTCTATAAACAACGGGAATCATGAACTCAGTCAGTGGCACTCAGAAAACATCCCCTTCACTGTGCTGATTTGGCATCACATACTTATTGCATTACACCTTTGTTGAATTACAAAAATTTCCAGACTTTGCAAGAGAGGTTGTGAAATTGATTATCCAAAAGGTGAAGTGGTGGAGGAGCCAAAACTAGCATCTGATACGTGCAACCATAGGGATCCTATTTTGGTGCCCTCTGCTCGCCTCCTTATGCTTAAAGTCAACTCTAACCAAACAAGCCATGACGACGCATCTCTGGAGGAAGCTAACAGTCTATTAAGCTGTGTTGGTTCGCGAGACGTTACCCCAGATACTTCACTGTCTGAGAGGATTAAGGGGGGGCATTCCAAAAAGCTAAGGAAAGGGGGTTGATCTGTAGAATTATATCAGTGAATGGTCTCACCGGTCACAAGTCAATTCTTCGAGGCGTATTGTTTGCTACGAAGGGCCTTGGGAATGCTGTACGACACAATGGAACTGTCAAAGGGAATAAAGATGAGATTGCGATAAATGCCTATAGTTAATATTGTAATTTGAGGAGATTGTAAGTTGATGTGACATTAACCACTGTGCTTCTATGTTTATCGCACGTGTAACACGACTTTTTGAGCTTCGTTGAGTAGCGCACCTGGATCGCGTCTTTAGTCTGGTGGGGGAGGGCAGCATCGATCTCTTCCCACGAGCAGCCATCCTCCTCCCTCATCTTGAGTATCATCGTGCATCTTGGAATGTGCGCTAGCGTCGTGAGGGGCTGCAGCATCTGCGGACGTGTCCTTAGATGCCGCTGAGATGATGTGTTGAAATGTGAGGCAATAGATGTTTGTGTCCAGGTTTCTCGTGCTCATGAGACCTTTAGATAAAGCAGAGTTGGCTATAACAACCCTTTTGATGTGCTCAGCCATCAGAAACTCTATGCCAGTTACGTCGCACACATCCGCCAATCTAACAAATTCGATAATAGTAGTGATAGTATCCTCTGGTATTGACTAGTCGAAGACGACTCGACCAAGGCATAGCCGCTGCGACAACATTTAAAAGCTTCGAGTTAAAACAACGCCATCCACCTTTTCCAAAGTTGTTGACTGGTCTTCGCCCTCCTTAAGGTTTCCTTCTTCGAACGTAGCTGCGAGATATGGGGATTGCTTGCAAAGGAGCGCCTTTGGGAGTATATATTCGTGGCTTGCAAAACCGATGCGAATCGTAACTTGAGGGCCAGAATAGAGATGGAGGAGGCTATTATATTAGCATAGAACGATAATGATATTTCGACTACCGACGATGTTGCAAAGTCTTCGAAAGACGTATCAAGAAGTTTCTCGGGGTTCGTGTTCGACATATTAGTGCTTTGATTTTTACCGAGATCTTGCGGGTTCTTCCAGGGTTAAGGCACAGACCCAAGGCGCACGACCCCTCTGACGTTGTGTTCTGGCTGGCGCAGGATTGTAGAAGTGATATCATTTCCCTAGCCTTGGGACATTTGCTATTTTCAGTGAGAGTCTGGCACCGATTTTGAACCCCTCTTCATGGAAACGCCAGCGCCATAGGGTGTCCAATTCTGGCCCTCTCGCCCCAAAGCATCTAATACGAAAGGGAAGTCTCGCTTTAGCAATAGAAACACAAGCATGAGATAGAAACCATGGCCAGCCCCCCTTGGATCGATGTGAGACGGATGCTGAATCCCTTAGTCACTATACCTTTGCTGCGCTTTACCTCAAATCCCTTGCCACTAATTTTGCGAGGCTCTCTGTGGAGCGACCGGATCTGCAGCTGCGGCTCTACAGGTATTTCGGATCTGTAGACAATCCTCTGCAGAGCCAGATTCTCCGCAGAAAATAATCTGGCGAGCCACATCCTGGAGAGCCACGTGATCCTCAGATTGTTCTCTGCGGAGAATCTGGCTCTGCAGAAGATGGTTTGCAGATCCGCAGCGCCAATATCCTTCATTAAAATTAGAGCCAGTTTTGAATCCTCATCCTCTGCCTCGCACGTACTACAGCACTCTACAATCCTGAATCTCTAGTCCTGCGACTCCTCCAGGTAGGATTTAGAACGTTTAAATTGCTCTTATAACATGCTAATCCTCGCAGATGCTGAAACCTCCTTTCTCTCGACCCCATCGTTCGCCCGCCACCTTCAACTTCACCACGTCTCAACGAATCTTTCTCTACTCCCCTCGCGACCTCGATTCACTATACACTCCCTGCCACCATCCGACGTGGAAATACCCTCGCGAGAAGCACAGACGACCCAGATGCATACCATATAACGGAGCTGGGGACGGCGCGCCTTGACGAGATCAAGTCATATCTGTGGCTAGCGGGCCTTCCCAATTGTGCGAGACCATTACATCGACAGCAGCTGTTGGGCCGCGAAATCATCACCACTGAGGACCCAAACGAACATCTTGTTTGGCACGAGACACGAATATTTATCAAACCACTCCCGATATTCCTAGTCGATCTCGACTGCTGGACCAGGAAGATTTGCAAAACCAAGCAGCTATACGAAGCTGCTTGTGGCTTTCTGCTCTCGTACGCATGGCTTGTCAGGTATGAGAGCGACCTTCGAATTGCACGCGAGAAGGGGCTGCTGCCGGATTTTATCCACTGGGCCACTTGGACAGAGTTCATAAGTGAATTCCTCGAGCACATCGACTTGCAGTCTTTAAGCGGGGTCTCGCCCAAGTATCAATACGGGGAGCTGCGGCTATCGAGGTTGAATAAGATCTACTGGATAATACGTTTTACTTGGAGAGGTCTCGTTCAAGGATACATGACTACATCGACATGGTACCAGGACTTCTTCTCTCGCAATTTTACATGGCCATTGGCAGTCTTCGTAGTTATGTCCGTAGCTCGGTCTGCAATGCAGGTTGTTCTCGCTACTGCAAAAAGCGGTAGGGCGTTTGAGAACGCATCCTATGGCTTCGCTATTGCCTCTTTGTTCCTCGCAGCGGGGACCGCGTTAGTAGTGCTGCTTATCTGGGCGGTTCTATTTGTATATCATCTAGTAAGTGCTCAGATGAACAATCGACACGTTATGAAGGAGAGGAAGAGCGCTGCAGATTCTCAACGGGACCCTAGGTGTTGAAATTGTTGCGGCTTGGTCCTTGTAGTTAAGACGTAAGATCCGGCGCATTCTTGTCTGATGAACTAGTGGAATGAATTGGCGGAGACAAATAACGGGCGGCATAAGCCATCGGATGGGGTGGTTTTAGGTCTCGGAGGTTAGCCGCTCGAATAAATACCGGCACGGACTCTGTACAATTCGGTACTCAGCTGTGTGGATATCCGGGAGCTACCGTAGAGCGGTCATGCACGGACAAGATCTCACAGCCTTACGGAGACTAATGGCATAAAGAAGAGGATGCCAGGGTCGCCACATTGGTTAACGCTTCCTTTGGATCTCGTGCCTCAACGATAGATGGAAATTCAAGACCACTTGCAAGCACATTCCTTTTGAATAATATTAACCAACCATGTTCTAGAAGCTGAAATGGTGCCTGCGAATCATGTCATGTCTTGCTATCTATATATAGAAACACGCGACAACTCCCACATGCGTGAATGAGGCTGCGTTGCGCTGGCACCAGACCTCTTCGGCTTTACAAGTTATCGAACGCGCATTTCAGAGAGGATTTGCAGCAAGTGTAGGACGTTGCAACATGGCACCTAGAACGCTGAGATCGTCTCACCGGCCAGAAGCAGACAAAAACGACACCGTTGAGGCAAGCAGTCTTCCTTCCATCTTCTTGGCACCTACTGACTGCTTCTCAGAGACCAGCGAAGAAACGACGCACGGGCACAAGGAGCGGCGCTCTATCAGAGCCCTTAGAGCTGACCGTTGGTTCCAGCAAGTCACAATGGACGACATATCGAGTGACCGGAATCCCAAATACTTACGACGAAGCCTCCTTCAATTACGCTCTTTGTATCGGTCTCCAGCTCGAATCACATACAAAGTTGACCATCCGCTCCTTCGCGTCGAACCGGTCGCAGCAGAGAATCGCGACGATCACATTCAGCGACACTCCTTCAAGGCTATCCTCAGCTAGGGCTGAGGATGCTCGCGGCAAGACAACACAATGGCCAGTGAGCATTGTTCATCCATTGTCTACACAAACCGACACCGTGTGCATTGATACACACTTCAAGGGCTTTACGCCTCTTTCCCCCCTTAATAACGACGAGGAACATTTGATTGAGTGCGTTGCTCGGTGTGGATTGAGAACGTTTTGCTAACCTATGTTCACAGCTGTATCGCTATACATGGCTGGGGAAGTCATGCACTTGGAGGATTTAAAGCTCATGACGATACTTATGTCTGGCTTCGAGATTCCCTGGCCAAGGACGTTCCTCGATTACGGGTATTCATATACGGATACGCATGTGATCTAACTACGGCCGATTCGATCAGTGGGGTTGATGATTACGCAGATACCTTCAGGCGGCTGCTTAGGGACATGCGGGGTCAAGACAAGGTAGGAGAACTCGAAATTGCCTGCATGTCGTCGCTGACTACGAAGACCGGACCTCCAGTGCCCCTGGTGTTCATTGCTCACAGCCTTGGTGGCATGGTCCTCAAACAGGTAGGCTTATCATGAACAAACGTTGTTCCTTGCTAACTGTTGAAGGCACTTATACGCATGAAGGAGAGTTCTGATAGTGACGACGATTGGAATCTGAGTTCAGTCTATGGGGCCTTGTTCTTCGGTGTTCCCAGCCAAGGCATGGATACTGAAGCATTGGCAGCGATGGTTGGAGACAAACCTCAGCGATACGATTTGTCCTTGCTCAATCAAGAGGTGGGCCATCGACTACGGAACCGCCAACATGAAGATTTCTGCAGAGCTTTGGACTTCGAAGGCTCAAAGATTATCCAGTTCTTTGAGACGAGGAAGACGTCTACCGTCATTGAGGTAGGTCGGATATTGGTGTCGTCTGTGATTGATATAACTAATTAAAACAGGACCAAGTTACAAAGAAGTGGATACGCGCTGGTCCGCAGAAGTTGCTCGTCAATCCTGTGTCGGCCACTTTCGGTCGCCCATGGGAAACTTCAGATGACTTCAAAGTATCTATTGACGCGGATCATAGCGATATAGTTAAATTTCCCCGGTTTGATCAAGACGGCTATATTAAAGCACGAGATGAACTGCGGAAGTTTGCGGAGCAGGCTATGATTGTGATAGAAAAGAGACTTCAGCAAAGATCTATGAATAGTACTATCTCTCTCCCTTCAAGTTGTAGTGAAGTAACATCTTCTAAAGGCTAGCAGAACTGAGTCTGCCTCACCATCGACGCAATGATGCTCTCATACCTGACAGGACAGCGGGACTTGAAGACCTTGGTAAGCCCACCTGGACACACCCCTTCAACTAGATTATCTCTGACGTATTATGAAGCTTGCCTAAGATCTCTGGCTTTTCCAGAAATGAACTATCGACGAAAAGATACGCAACGTGCACATACAAAGACATGTGGGTGGATTACTCGTCATCCATCGTATATTACCTGGCTTAAAGATGGTTTTGGAATCCTCTGGATCAAGGGTAAGCCAGGATCAGGGAAATCAACATTGATGGAATTTCTCCTTCGAGACTTCGAGAAGCAAGCGGCCTACCAAAAATCGATTCAACTTTCATTCTTCTTGCACGGTCGTGGCACAATTTTGCAAAAAAGTCGGCTTGGAATATATCGATTTCTCCTACATCAATTATTACTGAGCGCGCCCACTGCTCAAGCCGAATTTCGCCACGCTTTTCAAGCGAGATGTAGGAGTGAAGGGGATCCCGGAAAGGACTGGGATTGGCACGTTAATGAGCTCCGTGCCTTTTTTATGACTGCTATTGAGCACGTCGCGGAAATACGGCCAGTCAATATCTTTGTCGACGCATTAGATGAGGCTAGCGATGGCAACGACGATCGAAAAACAAGGCACCAAATTCTGTCGGATTTCCATGAATTGAACGACCTCTTGCATAATAAAAAGCTTCGATCTACGATTTGCTTCTCGTGCCGCCACCAGCCCGTCGTCGCTGACAATCGAGCACGGGACATCTGCGTTGAGGAGGAAAACCAAGCAGATATCTCGGTTTACGTTCGCGACGAGCTTCACAAGTGGCTCTCGGTGAGTGAAGCTGAGCAACAATATTTGGCAGAATTGGAAGATGCTATTGCTAGAAGAGCACAAGGGGTGTTTCAATGGGCCACACTTGTGGTTCATTTGGCGATCCAAGATCACAAAGCTGGCCGGTCGCAAACGGAGATCACAAAGAGGCTAGAAGAAGTTCCTGAAGAGCTGGACGACGTTTATGAACATATTCTGAGAAAAGTCATCGACAAAAAAGATTACCCGGACAGTTTACGCCTCATGAGCCTAGTATATCTCGCCGAGCGGCCCTTGAACGTGACAGAGATATCCTTCGCCATGAGTCTGCCAAAAACAGAGCTCCTTGGCCTAGAATTGTCTCTCGCAGAACCGGAATTGCGATCAAACGACATGATGGTGAAACGAATCGGTAGCTTGTCTGGAGGCCTTGTAGAATCCAAAAAGCATCAAAGTGATCAAGTCGTACAGTTCATTCACCAATCTATAAATGACTTCCTTCTACGAAATGGACTTCAGTTCTTCGACAAGACTTCTGGAGATCCGATCGGACAAGGCCATCACCAGTTCTCGCTTATTTGTGCAAATTACATGAGAATTGCCAAGATAAGCAGCTCGAACAAACATGATGCTAAATCTGTCAAGACCAAGCTTCGGTTCATAGATTATGTTGTAAGATCTTGGTTTTTACACGCCGAAAAAGCCGAGACACGAGGAGTTCCACAGGATTATCTTCTACGTTATATTCAATACTATCCAAGTATGCTAGAAGATTGGGTCAGATTCTATAGAATCCTTGATCCTGATTCTCGATCTGGACGGCGACCTGAGGAATCTTCAACCCTGCTCCATATTGCGTCTGGTGTAGGTCTTTTGAGCGTTGTAAAGGGTTTGCTATTGACACACCCTGATCTTGAACAAACGGATGGCAATGGAAACCGAGCACTCCACCATGCATCTCGCTGGGGCCATACACAAGTTGTCAAAGCACTACTTGATGCGGGGGCTGATTTTCAAGCAGAAAATAAGAGCAAGTGCACAGCACTAGAACGAGCAGCAGCCAACGGGCATGAAGAAATAGTTAGGTTGCTACTTTTTAAAGGTGCAAACGTCAACAAACAGACCGGCTATACTGGAAATGCGCTATATGGCGCTGCTGCAAAAGGGAGTAGGGCCATTGTCCAAATGCTCCTTGACAATCAAGCCGACGTCAATGCTCAAGGCGGCT
>MU119293.1:122735-193679 GCA_014904845.1 Acephala macrosclerotiorum
CTACGGCAACGCTCTCCAAGCAGCCGCAGTAAGAGGCCATCAAGCCATCGTGCAACTCCTCCTTGACAAGCAGGCCGACATTATTCCCTAAGACAATCAAGGCCGATATCCACTTCATTTGCTATAAGAGAAGGTCATTATAAGTTGATAGATCTCGTCTCATCTAATATCGGCATACCAGATTGGAAATATCAAAACCTGCAAAGCTACTCTGCACTTCATTTTGCTGCCTCTGGTGGTCGGACCAAATCGTCCAAGTCATCTTGGAGTCTAATAATGTTGATATTGATCTTGTGGATACATATGGCTGGGCAGCGCTTCATTAGGCTTGTCGAAATGGCAGTCACAAGATTGTACATATGCTAAGAGGATCTGGAGCGGATTCGAACCGAAAAGATATTAACGGCTGGAGACCGCTTGATGTAGCCACGTTTTGTCGAAATGAGTCTTTAGCTTCACTGTTCCAGGATAATACGAGCCAAGAAGAGTTAAAGAAATCTGGCACTAGGCCTGGTAAGCTTCAGCACTACCAGTGTAGTTCTTGTTATCATGTAAGTTATGTCTTAACAATAGCATATATATTAGCTAATCAAATAATCCAGGATATATATGGTAGCCGTCATAATTGTAAGGATTGTAAGTTTTGCGATTTCTGTTTCAGGTGTATTACAGATGTAGCTCGAATATATCAACAGGGTCATAGGTTCAAGGTGATAGAAGGTTAAATTTATGAATAGAACGATGTTCGAAGATTTTCCACCTTCATTTCGTTTTGTGTTTAGAGCAATGCAGGCGTAGTATGAATTGAAACATTAGTGTGCACCTAGTCAAACACCAGGCAATTAAAGACTGAGGGGTTAGTTGAACTGGCGTTAGAGGCGATCATATGAAAGATAATAGATATTTCACCCCAACTCGCAGTCACCTCACACCCGCCCCCAGTCTCAGGCACGGTGCGGCTGCATGACCTTCTGAACTCCCTTCCACCTTCATCTATCACATCTCTCTCTTCAGTACCGTAACCGCTGTCGTAGCCAGCATCCTCGTCAATGTTTTCGAACTTAGGGTTATCGCTAGCGCCGCTCTCATCGTCGTAATCTTCCACCGTGGCTTCCCCACATTCACGTCTCTTGGCATCTTCTGCTTCGCCGAGGGGCTGAATCCTGCATGGCCAGCTAGGCAACAACCTTGAATGTGTTTGCATTGGCTGCCATTTTCCGCCTGCAAGTCGTACAAATCGAATGTCTCCAACATTCGAAGAGAAGGGTTCGTGAAGAGTTTGCTGTAGTAGGCTACTGTACATTTTAGTGGAAAGGAACTCGGTTTGGAAAGCAAGGAAACGAAAACTGTAATGAGATCCGTGAATGAGGCTAGCTTCATCACATGATAAGAAGCTGCTCAAATCTGTTAGGTGTTCCTTTCCTCTTGGACAAGATAGAACTATCCTTGAAAAGTTATAAGGCCTAAGCTCACATATATCTCGATCTTGTGAGCATTCGGGACGTTAACCTACTAAGTATCACGTGCTGGCGCTACAGCCTCCTGTCCAATCAGAAACCATGCCGACCATACGCGAATGTGGGGTAAACTCTCTCCCCAGCTCTCCCGCTTTCTTCCTTACGTACAATCCCAACTCAGCATCTAGCTCTGCTCGGGCACCTATCCGCAAAGCTTGTCTATGCCGAATGATATCCCTTGGCATTGTCAATTCTTCCTACACGCGACAGCTCCTCATTCGTCCGTCCTGCATATCCTCGTGGTGGCTGTGTCTGGGCAGTGAGGATATCTTATGATCCACGATATATCGTATTAGAGTTTAAGTTTCAAACGCCTTAGAGCACTAGAATCTGGAACGAAAGATTGGCATTGCAGCATATTGTGTTCTTCGGACGTTCTTCCGTCTTACTAGTCGTCATCTTGCAGGCAGTGCCGGCGAGAGAATTGAGGTTATAAGACCGACGTCGAAGGTCGAGTGTGGATAGCCTGAGCAGCAAGAGCTTCAAATAGTGAAATCCTCAAGAAACACAACCGTCGAGCACCAGAATCCTCGAACGGCAGAACCAAACAACCTCAAACACTAAAACCCTCTAGCATCAAATCCTCGAACATCACAGACCTCGAACAGCAGAAACCTCGAGCATCGAGAAACCGCAAGCCCCAGATTCACAACCACGAAAACCCCAACAACGACAACAACCCATAAAATGCCAACCAAAACCGCCTCCCCCACCTACCTTCCCTACCGCGAAGACGGCGCCGTAAGATACGCCCCTTCACAAACCTCCTCCCTCCTCTCCGACTCCCGCCTCTACAACACCCACGTCTCTTACGACAGCGACAACGAGCCCCTCATCTCCAACTCCATAATCCCCTCCGAACTCAATGAATATGATCTTGCGCACTTCACTGCCACTGGCCGTAAGTACAACTTCCTCATCTTCCCATCTCTCTAGTTTCTTTCCTCGCTCCACACGTACTATATATGTTGAAATATGGGAGCTCGAATATATACTGACACCAAGTAACAGGTCCAGCACCGAAATACACCCCACCCTCCGGACTCGCCAGTCTCGGCGGCCACATGTACACAGTCCCGCAGCTCCTTCCCCAACGCTACACAGACGATTCTATAATCCCCGCTATAATCGTGGATGTTATACCCTCCCCTTCTCTCCACCCCCCGAAAGCTCGCAGAGCTTCCTTACTCTCGAAATTCAAGCCTTCGCTTAAAGGCCATCATGAGAATACGAATGAAGATAGAAGACGGAGTGAGGGAGAGATTGATGGTGGTGGGAATGGGAAGGAGCAGAAGGGGATCATGAAAGTGGCATTCATGCCGAGGAGGGAATACCTTAAATTCTTTGCGCGGGGATTGGAAGGAGAATATATTGGTAGTGAACCTTATAGGAGGTGGAGTGAGGAGGAATTGGAGAGAGAGTATGGGCGGTACAAACCGGAGAGTATGAAGAAGAAGGGTGGTAGGAGCTGAGGGATTATGGGATGAAGGGACTGAGGAACTTCGAAATCGAGGAGATTGGGGTTTTGAGATTGAGAAATTTTGGGGCGTTGAAGGGGCGTTGAAGCTTTGCGAGTCTTACGGAATGTTATGCCCGACCTGAGAGGTTTGTGTTTGAGAAACAGGACTGCTGCGTTGAAATTTGAATTTGGAAGTTGTGGAGTAAAGAGGTGGTTTATTTGGTATATACCCATGTTTTGAACAAGAATGACATATTTGAGACATCTATCCCAACTGCTTGACCGAGCGGAGATTGCCTTCGCCAGTACCAAGCCATCTTGCGTGACTACGCCTGACTCCAATGTTACGCTCAAATCAAGAACTCTGTTACGCCGTGGAAGCAGGGTAGAGAATGTCCATCGAAGACTACACCTAAGCACTTGCTCGATGCATCCTAACCTTGACTCCATCGCCCGGAGCCAACACGATGGCCAACCCCTTGTTCAGAGGCTTCACCATGTCTAATGCTTCGATCTGGTCGTATTTCTGCAGAAGCTTGGTCAATACATAGCCGGCGTTGTTGAGGGCGTATTGTTCTGTTATCTCGTCAGCATCGACCACTCTTTCCACGTTCCCATCAAAATTCTCCAGCAAGTAAAAAGAGTGATGTGGAAGAACGGAGGGGAGCAAAACTCACGACCAAGACAAACCCTAGGCCCTCCCGAAAACGGCACAAACTCCCAGCCAAGTTTTCGTCCCTCCCACCTCGAAGGTCTGAATTCATCTGCATCTTCACCCCAAATATCGTGTCGTCTATGCATCACATACGCCGAAAACCCAACCTGCTCTCCCTTCTTCACTGCAATGGGACTCTTCCTATCTGGTCCACCACCCGTTGGCAGCACCGTATCCCTGAGTGCAAATTTTCCGTTGAGAGGAACCAGGGGGTAGAGACGAAGAGTTTCGTAGATAACATAGGTTATCTCCTTACAAGCTTTTAAGCTCTCGAATGTCGGTTCAGAGATGGGATTTGATTCGGTGCCGAATTGGGCGAGGATCGCGTTCCTTAATTTTTGGAACTCGGTGGGACTGCGAGAAAGGAGTAGGATAGCCCATCCGATGGTAGCTGATGTTGTATCTCGACCTGCCAACAGAACGTGGAGCATTTGGTCTCGAAGTTCGATTGGATCTCTCGTCTCCTTAACCAACTCATCAATAAGCGTAAACTTCGGCTTCCCCTTCGCCGTCTCACTCAGCCCCTTATGATCCCGGCTCAATGCCAAAGTGACGAATCTTGAAGTGAAGTTTTGGACCGTGGCACAAGCTTGCTTGAATTTATCCTTGGCAGAGAAAACAGAGAACATTCTGATGCGGAATCGCCAGGCGATGAATTCTTGTGCGTATTGCATTGCTTCCGAGAATGCGATTTGTTCGAGAGCTTCGTCGGAGGAGGTGTTGCCAGAATCAAGGGAATAGAGGGCGTTGGATTGGGAGTTTACGGATTGGCCGAAGAGGAATTCCGTGCTCAAATCCATAGTGAGACGATATAACAGTGGGAGTAAATTCACATTCTCGATCCAACCAGCGGAATTTTCTTCGGGGAGCACCTTAAGTAGAACGTTGAGATGTCGTTCCGTCGCTTCGAGATCGGAGACTTGATCACGAGCAAATTGAGGCTTGAGTTGTCGACGAAAATGAGACCATTTCTCTCCTTCTGCGGTGAAGATTCCGTGGCCGAGCATCTCCTCGAACATTTTGTGGCGTTGAGGACCGAGATCGAAGTCGTGGAACTTGGTGGCTAAGATGGCTTGGATGTTCTCAGGGTCGGTGGTCGAGAGTATGGATTCATTGAAGATGTTGTGCAAGCGATAGGTATAGCATCCCATGTTTTCAGTCCGTTTTCTGATAAAGTCTTCCAGGAAGTCGAAGTCTAGGTTCGTTAGCTTTCTAATTCCGCTCTATGCGCTTTCCTCCAGGTACAAAGCTCCATGCCGGGTACTTATGCTAGGGCAGTACGTACTCTTTAGACGCCCCAGAAGTAATTTGAAAACAAAGCCGAATCTCTCAACCCCCCAAGGAAGATAATTTGGAAGATTTGGAGCGTCTTTGCAGCCTTGCTCATCGCCCCATTTCTTCAGCGCTCTCCAACGAAGCCAATGCCTGACCTGGACAAACACCGCCCAGGCTGTGAAGGCCGCCAAGATCTCCCTGATATACAGATACATGGTCGAGAAACAGTCGACAGAAGACAAATTGCTTGTAATGGAGAAGGAAAGAACGAGGCTTTGTATCCAAGCCGAAATGGTAGCCTGATTTAGCGATGCAGAAGCGAATCTGGGGTTGATGCAGGACTTTTGGTTTCAGGCGGATATTGCCCTGCAGCTGGAAAGAGCGTTCAAGACAGCAGAACTGAGACAAATGATTTAAAAGAAGACGAGGTCACTGTATATAAGAGGATAAATGAAGAATAAGGCTAGGCCTCCAATCGCGCTTGCGTTCCGAAAGTCCGGTCAGTATTCGACAGCTTGCATTGTTGGAAAGGTGTGGTGTTCCTCGCGTCGCATTCGCTTGTTCCATCCCTATGAGCTTCAAGTTGGTGCCGTGCGCAGCTGCAGCCGGGGCAATTCTGTCGCCGAGACAATGTTGAGATCCTGGGCTGACATATCCATGGGACTGGGAAAGGTGATAGATTGCGAGGGCTTTCAGTTACGTGGCAGGATATTTTGAGCTTGATACGAGTTGATTTTGGAGAAGAAAAGAAGGCGGGATTTGGGCGTGTAGATAGGAAATGACGCCCAGATAAGAAATACTCATGTGACACAGAGGAGATGCCCATGTGAGGAGGTTCACTTGACTACAAATCAAATTCAATAC
Organism: Acephala macrosclerotiorum; assembly: GCA_014904845.1. Lineage (NCBI taxonomy): Eukaryota > Fungi > Ascomycota > Leotiomycetes > Helotiales > Mollisiaceae > Acephala > Acephala macrosclerotiorum. Next base: position 128,566 of record MU119293.1, read on the forward strand.
TGGAGCACGATTCTTAAACTGTTACTTCTATTTCTGGTTGAGTCGAAACACATCTTGGTCCTTGGTCACGTGACAGTAAATATTCTCGAGGCTCTTTCCATTGGTAAGCCCGTACAGATTCGAGGACAACAAACTAGCTACGATGTCCGTCCAAATAGACAGCTTGAGATCCTGACTGATCTCGCTTCCTACAAAATTGGCATCTAGAAGGTCTCATCATCTTCGGAGACCCCACATTGGCTGCTCGCTGAACTGTTCTCAGCTCACTGCCACTCTCGTGCATTCCATTCCAACCCGAAGAACTCCTTCCTTCTGTCCACGAGAAGTCTCTTAAAAAAAAACCATCACTAAACCATCCGATATCTCAACCCACATCTCCCAGAACGTGTCGATGATCGGCTGGTGTGGGGCTGTGAGGTTTCAGCTGCTGTGTCATCGCCCTTTGACAGTCGATCTAAGACGTGCAACAAAATCTCGCCACATCAGGCATAATATGGGGTAATCCTGGGGAAATGGAAACGACACTTCTTTCGTCTGATATAAGGGTTGACTTATCATTTATACCACCAGATGAAGGGGCATCCCTGTGAAGTCGAGTGGAGATTTCTCCAGAACGAAACTCCCTCGTCCGATGTCAGGATTGACTCTTCATTCATCTCAAAGTCGTCAACCTCATATAGTTAAATAGCTCGTTTCCACTTCCTTTGTTTGAAACAAAACTTCATCATCTCTTCGTACAATAAGGAATGACCACAGCTACTTCACACCCACAACCCCAAGCTTCATCCACACCAACACCCTTTCTCGGTCGAGGACACTCATGCCCTGTGCCTTTTCTCTCCAACACCTTCTTCTTCTCCTTCTGTCTGTATGATTTCGGAGCAACAAGCTGCACCTCATTCTCATTTCTCCCCTTCCTCCACCACCCCGGATGCCTACTCTTCAATATCCCAATATTCCTCAGTTCAGCTTCAGCGCTTCTATACGTCCCGCATCCACCCTTTTTTGTATAATGCTTGAATTTCGGCATAAGTTGAAGAAGACGAACTGCACCTCCATACGCCTTGATATGCTGTACCGTAAACTCATAATCTTCTTTCAAAGTAAGTGTTTCGTTGAAGCGGAGGGACGTGGGACGGATAACCATGAAATCCGCCAAAATAAAATTAAACCTCGTAAACCCCTTTCCTTCAGGATCTTGGACAAAACTGGCAAACTGCGCATTAGCAGTCGGCATCCCACCCCCAAGAAACAAGCTCTCCTTCTCCATAATTTCATAAGTTCGAAGTGTGGCTGTTTCGAGGGTTATCTTGATTCGCTCGAGGCCGTTTTTGGTCCACCAGAAGACGTGTTCGAGATCGTCGGATAATTGGACGCAAACGAGGTTTTTGGAGAAGGCGTGTTGTAAGGCGGCGTTACGGGATTGACAGAGTGTGCCACCGGAGAGGGTGCGTGTTGCGCCGGAGGAGGTGTAGAGGGTGAGTTCGGAGGGGTGGAGGACCCAAGTTACGCCCAGGCCTGAGAGGTGGGATGCCATCTTCTTTATGTTTGCTGGGCGGCCACGGGAGATGATGTAGATGCCGAATTTGGAGAGTGGATCGTCGCCATGGTCGAGAGATGGAGTTGTCGACATCCTATATTCTGGTATCGTACTACGCCGGGATCCTCGACAGTATCTCGAGGATCGAGCTACTAGCCTCGAGCCGCTGCTGAAATTGATCAAGCAAAGAATTGTACTTGGAAGATTGAGTTGCGGAAGTACGATGTTTCTTTGAAAAGTCTAGACAAAGAACAAAATTTGCAAGCACAGTTAAAGGAACAATCGACCGTCTCGGTCTGCAAATGCAACAAAGAAATTTCAGTGCTTGACTCGACAACAAGGTTCATTTCTAGATGTCCAAAACGCCAAATATAATGCTGAGCGATGAGTGTCATGCCTACAACATCAGTTCCTCATTACGCACCTCAATCGGAATCACTATCCTCCGAGTCCGGAAACCCATTAAACACCTCTTCATCGCTCTCCCCAAGCGGAACCATCTCCTCCTCTTCTCCCTCATCCTCACCCTCAGTGAATTTGACTCCAAAAGCACCACTGATATCCCATCTATCACCCTTCGCACTCTGACTAACATACTTGACGAACTTCAACGTACCGCTATCTCGAAGGACAATACTCATATTGTTCCAAGATGCAGGCATGGTGAAGAGGATGTTGTCTTCTTCTTCGCCCGTGGCGGCTTTGTAGATTGTAGCATCAGCGGCGTCGTCTTCGTCGTCGCCGGCCATGTAGACTTCGTAGCCTCCTACGTCGTTTTCTTCTTCGGGATCGGGCTCGAGCTCTGGTGACTTTTGCTTCTTGCTTTTCTTATCCTTCTTAGATTTGGATTTTGACTTCTCGGCTTCAGCAGGTTCCTCGGCCTCCTCCTCCTCCTCTCCACCGTCCTCATCAGCACCCCAGCCGGGAGTGGGCGTTAGACCAAGACTGATCTCCAACCTAGGCTCTCCATCATGACCAGTCGCAAGAGCGTAATCAAGACCACGACGAAACCTTCTTGCTAAGATATCATAGTTCTCAACGTCGCATCCTGTCGCTAGCTCTAACCACTTCCTGAATTCCTTGCTCGGTAAGAACACTTCCAGAAGTTCCTTAATTGGATTATCGTATGTGCTGTCATCTTGAGAACTGCTGAGTGATGGTTGCATGTAGAGGTAGCGATGCTTGTGTGGTGGCTTAGCGACGCTCCATTGGCCTTCCTCGATTTCTGTACTGCTCTCTGGGAGCTTCTTAGCTTCTTGTGCTTCGATGTACTCTCGAACCTTGGCGGAGAACTTATTTGACAGTAGACCATCGAGTGCGACACTTGACAAATCCATGAAACGCTCTGCGACTTCCTCGAGAGTATCCAGAATGAGGTATATTGGCGCCATGTATTTCAGTAAAAAGTCAAACTCCTCTTGCTCAAGTCCCTTCTCCTCTTCCGGCTTTGATGGAAACTCAATAGTAATGGGTTGTGCCTTGGGGAAGTCATACGCGTCCGGATTACCCTGCAACTGCTTCAAGCTGCTATTCTTTCCCCATTTCTCCTCTTCTCCCTTGATATAACCATCTTCTCCAATCTGCGGAATATGGAACCAACCACTAATAGCCATCCTAATCCTACCACCTTCTTTCTCTAATTGCTCCTTGCTCTCGGCATAATACACTTCCTCGACGTCGTGAAAACTCTCGCCGGGCTGCACAGCGAAGAAGCTCAATTGGTTCCACGCTGGTGGTATAACCTTGCTGATGTCAGGACTTGGTGTGATGGTCTTGACTCCGTCTTCGTCCTCGAAAGTCTTTGTAGGAAATAATCGAAGAGCACCGCCCCATTCTGCTTTCCATGGTAGGTCGGGATCTACGAGGTAGAGGATGTAGCTGATTCTCCGACTACCAATAACATCGTCGTGACATAGCAGATGACAGCCTGGTGTGTAGACGTTGATAGCCATGTCTGTCTTTCTGCCGCTCAACTTTCCGGAGCCTGTGATTGTAGAGACGTATTTCCTGAATGTTTCCGAGTACATCGCATCGCGGAGCTTTAGCAAGGAAGGCAACTTCTCCAAGGCACCGTCGTCTAGACCATCGAGGTTCGCCAAATCGCCAGATTGGTGTATCTTATAGATGTCCGTCTCCTTGGGCGTAAACTCGACATTCTCACGAATTTCGTTGCGGACTTTTCGTAGTAGATCGTCGTTGATCAATCCACTGATAACGCTGTGCTTATATGGTTCCGAGTCCGCATATTCCTTCGTGTATCCCTCCAAGATATCGTTGGCAAACAATCCTTTCCGAAAGCATTTCTGGACATCCTCCTCCGAGAGAGCTGTTCGCACTGGATTGTCAGGCTGTGGGCGGGGCACTTTCGAAACCGATTGAGGTCATACCGGTCTTTGCACGCTTCTTCATAATGCCTTTGCCATTCTGGCCGGTCGATTGGGTATCTGCCTTGCGCTTCATAATGTTTGATGAGAAGAATTGGACTGTCGGTGAAGAGATTTTTCAACAGCTGGGAAATCAGTCGATTTCATCCAAAGATATTTGGGTGGGGCCGGCAGAATTCCAAGGCGGTGAGATCTTAGCGCGTATGGCCTGAAGCGCTGGCGGACTCAGGCGAAAAGGGGTTGCATCCAGGCACGATTTTGAATGGGCAACGAGGTGCATAATTAAGAAGTTTTTACCGCGATATGTGCGTAAGCGCTCTATGCTCTCTGCAGACCACAGGATCATCCTCGACTGATGATATGCATATGCAGATTCAGATTCTTCAGCGATGTTGGATGTTTGGAAAGCATTGATTTGGTGAGCACGATTCCCTGGTCCACACTAACTTGAGAAGGCAGGAGAGCCAATTGTCTACAGCCAGAGGTAAGAATGGGGGTTTCGTCGTTATGCAGTCTAGAACTTCACTTCTACTCCCTTTTCTTGACCTGTCATCATCTCGATCAGAACGTTAGACAACCTGGTCATCATGAGCTCATTCGATGTTGCAAGCGCAAGAGAGCGCTTCCCCGCACTGAAGCAGCCTCAAGTTTACTTTGACAATGCTGGGGGAAGTCAAACTTTAGGAAGCGTCATTGATTCGTGCGTGCCTCCATTCCAGTTAGCAAGATAATTATTGACATTTTTCCAGAATTTCTGCTTACCTTTCAGGAACCAATGTCCAGCTGGGAGCAAGTTATAATGTGGGGAAGAAGTCTACATCTCTCTACGAACAAGGCTACGCAGCAGCGGCAAAGTACATCAATGCTTCACCTGACAACATTGGCACGTACCCTCACTCGAAATCTATAGCCTTTGCTAACAGATTTTTAGTCTTGGGATCATCCACAACCCAACTCTTCCGCAATCTCTCCATCAGTTTAGGACCATTCCCTCCCAGATCAGAGATCATCATCTCAAAGGTCGACCATGAAGCCAACATCGCCCCTTGGGTTGCCATGGCAGGATATGCCGGTCTCACCATCAAGTGGTGGGTTCCAAAAACCAAGGAGAATCCAAAGCTAGAGGCATCGGACCTCAAAGAGCTGCTCACAGAGAAGACAGTTATGGTCCGTGTACTCATGCTTCAAACATCCTTGGCACGATACATGATATCAAAGCTATTGCGGAAGCTGTGCACACAATACCTGGCGCTCTGTTGTGTGTTGATGCTGTGGCTTATGCTCCTCATCGGAGGCTGGATATGCAAGAGTTGGGTGCGGACTTTTACTCCTTCAGTTGGTATAAAGTACGTTATTGCCACGGACTATGAGCATTTGTTGACAATCAAAGGTCTATGGACCACATATCTCCATGCTATATGCCTCCAATAAGGGCCTGAAAGCTGTAAAGTCCATTGGCCACTTCTTCAATCCCTCCACAACCCTGGCAGACAAGCTTGGTCTCGCGGGATCTTGCTACGAGCTCACAGCATCCATCCCCTCTGTCGTCGACTACTTCGGTTCTAACCGCACTGAATCATGGGACGCGATCGCCAAGCATGAGTTCGAGCTCCAGAGCATTCTGCTCAATTACCTGAATGCTCGCTCAGATGTCACCGTCATTGGAGAAAAGGATCCAGATTCGGCGAAAAGAGTCAGCACTATCAGCTTTCTCGTCAAAGGATGGAAGAGTCAAGACATCGTTGAATCTGTCGATAAGCTCTCAAATGGGGAGATGGGAATCAGATGGGGCGGGTTCTATAGTGTCCGGCTACTAGATGAAGTTCTTGGCTTGGGTAAGGATGGTGTGGTTAGGGTATCGATGGTGCATTACAATACTAGTAGGTGCAGCTTCGAATTCGCGAAAAGCTGCTGACGAGATATAGTTGATGAAGTGAAGCAGTTGCTTGGGATGTTCGACCAAGTATTGGGGAAATCATAGTTCTGCCAGAAACACCATGAACACTTCTGATCCCGCAAACCGCAATCTTTGAAGGTCATAAAATCAGCCCTACAATATTGCTAATCACCTCCCAGTGTTCGCCAAACGCCCAACTCCCTCCGCAACAGCAGAACCCGCTTCGCAAGGTCCCTCAGGCCTTCTTTCCACCTGAAAGCTCTGGTTGATCCTTCATCACCTGCTCCGTCCCCTTGACAAGAGCAAGATCCAGTACCCAAGCAGGAAATGCCTTCAACATCTCCCACATCAATGCATGAGTCCACCACGGTGCCACAACTTCTTTACCGCATCCAACCATTCCTAACGCCTTCTTCGCAAATTCTCGACTCTTCGGCCTCAACAGACCGCTTGCGGTCTTATCCCAACTCACATCCGTCACCCCCGCAGGCATAATACCCAGAACCTCAATGTTATCCCTCCCCATCGTCTTGATATCTCTCCTGAGCGCGCGAGAGAAACCGAGATCAAGACTCTTCGCCGAAGCATAAGTAGCCATATACGGCATGCCCACATCACTCATACTCCCCATCGTCAAAATCAATGCTGGACCACCATGCGACATCAAAAGCGGAAGAACAGCCCTCGTAAACTGCACTGGAAACCTAGCGTTGATATTTATCAACAAATCAACATCTTCCGGACTTGTCTCAATGAAAGACTGCAACGTCGGCCCATCATTCTTCGCTCCCGTCCCAACATTATTAATCAAAACCGTAACATGAAGATCCTTGATCGCTTCAACCGCCTCCTTAATCATCTTCAAACTCTCCGGACCAGAATTCGCAGCATCAAGCTGCATAATCCTAAACTGAAGATGTGGAAATTCGTTCTGGAGCTCATGTCTCACATGATGGAGTTTCAAACCATTGCGTCCATGTAACACGATATTAAATCCCAGATTCGCAAGCTCATATACGTAGGCTTTTCCGATGCCGTCGGTAGAGCCAGTTATGATGGCCCAGGGGGTGGTGGCGGAGGAGTGGTGGGACCAGGTGTGTTTGTATTTTGTGATGGAGGAGCGGCGCAGGAAGTGGACGTAGATGAAGTTGAGAATACGAAAGAAGATATTTGAGACCCATAGGCCGCCGATGAGGGTTAGGATGGCGAGTTCGAGGGATGCGTTATCTTTGAGGAGTTTTGTGATCATTTTGCTGACTTGTTTTGTGTTATTGGCAGAGTCTTTGAGGAAGAGACGTCGATGCGAACGACGACGAAATAAGTACTCCGGGAAGTCGAGGAATGACTCAGAACAGCTCACTTCTGCATCTCCTATGCACTCAGAGATATCACTTGATCTGAGACTGTATGATAAATCCTCACTTACAGGTTGTTCAGTGGGGTGACGATCATCTCACACTGACGCGAGGCTTCGGCCTGGGGAAAGTGGCGCCACTTCCCCAATCAGTGGCATTCACGACATCGATATCACAAAAAGAAGATGGCCATCACAAATATTCATTCACTCCTCCAGAGTAGGCTATTGAAGGGTATTAAAGCTTCGAAGTATTGTGAAACATTCTATTCTCGCATCAAACAACCTGCGAGCAGGGGATCGTCATTCAGGCACGAATTTTCATCAACAACACAGTGGCCCTTCACTAAGGTAATTCACTTCCCTCCAAAAATCCAAGCTGGTAGAACGAATGAAGCTGCGCTCTTTGCAATGCCAGTGACGCCGTCCACGAAACCAGCCTTTGCTGTCTGTTCCGCGAGGGTGTAATCCCAGACAGCCTTAGCCACCACTGCTCCAGTCTTCGCAATGTATACCACGGTATCTTTGATGTTGGATCCTATTTCCACAACGTACTTTCTCTTGGAACTTCCCTCTTTCGAGTTCGCATTTGTTTGAGTGCTCGTATCGTTCATAGCCGCAGTGATGGGAAAGCTGATGGGAGCAAAAGTTATTGGCCCATCACCGTGAGTGGTTTGGATAACGGTGTTGGTGTTTTGATTTTGGCCATTTCCACTGCTAGCACTGTTGGCGTTGTTGATGATGCTTTGTCCTTGTTTCTTTTCGATCGCTGCTTCGTATTTATCCAGAATTTCCTTGGTTGGGAGGCCACCTTGGCGGCAATACTCGCGGTAGTGAGTAATAACGTCTCGATCGTCTGTACTTGACAAGATTAGAGCCCTCAATTGATACAATGAAAAGAATGTTGCGTATGCCTGTTCTTCTTTTGTTGGTGCCATTGCTGCCTTTGATGTTGATGCTTTTGCGAGGAAGGTTATTGATGTTGTTGTTTTTGAAGATATCGAGAAGCTGTCCGATATTGCCATAACAGGATTCAGATCAGTCCTCAAATATTGCGCAGTTTTCTTTGTTTTCAGTAGCTTCAGATCATGCTAGTGGAGTTCGCTCTGTTCGAAAGCTCGTTGTTTGTTTTGTATATCTAGAGATTTCGAGGAATCTGCAGAAGATCATGACGTGAAATATACAGGAGATCTAAAGGGCGCTTCGTTGAAGATAGGAGTCGCGGTTTCATCCGAAACCACAAGACTATGTTTCTCTCATTGTTTGAGTGGACACGAAACACCGAGAACAGGCCTCTAGGATGGTTGTCCTTTTTGTCACAATGCTTCATCTACTTCAATTGTCAAAGTTAGTTGTCAGACCTTGATATGAGACACGGGCTCCTTTTGTGAAAGGTATGGATTTATCTCTGCGTCACGTGTCCTGAGCAAGGTATGAACATGTCCTTATTCCTGCATTGGAATGGGGTTCCTGCATTCCTGCTGATGACGAGTGACCAGCACATCTTCGAATGTTGAACCACGACCCACGTTCACATTCAGTCCTCGACGATAATAAATCTCAACGAACAACAGCCTTCAAGCTTCAGACCAGCTGTCGGTTGGATTTGGAGAAAGCACTCGACAGAACATGACGAGACAGGCTCAACTAGCGACGACTGTTGGCGGCAAAATACCTCCCGACGCCCAAGTTGTGCTTTAATTTGGTGGAATAGGAACGGACAAAACCACGTTCGTCGATAACATCACTGGTTCCAACCTTCCTATCTCGAGTGATTATGGTGATGGCACATGCACCAAGAAGCCCGAAGTAGTAGTCTCTCTCATCGATGGCAAGACTGTGGCTTTCATTGATACGCCTGGTTGGGACGATGACCAGAAAGACTCAATCCCCAATAGTCTCAAGGTAGTTTCGCGCTTCTTAGAAGGACAACTTGGCTCAACATGGCCAATAACGGCAGCTCTTTACTTCTACGATATCAATCAAAGGCGAGAGACGAAGTCGGCACAGGTCAACTTGGACAATTTCAACGCATTCTTTTGAGGGGTAGACTTTAGGAACTGGGACTCGTCGCTTCTTTCTGGAACAAAGCCGATCCATCGGTTGCGAAAACTAGGTTGGATTATCTCAAAACACATAACTGGGACCTCATGATCGCGATGAGAGCAAGGGTCTTTCACTTGGAAAACGACCTGGAATCATGTCAGCAAATGACATTGAGCTTACTCGAGAGACAACCTATCAATATCAGCGTGCGTACCGAGATCCATTATATTACAAAACGAACACGCAAGCATGCTCACCTGGACTACCAAGAGAAGGAAATGAAGAAAGTGTTGATTGAAGAATCTGGAAAGATCGTGCGATACATAGAGGAACTCAAGAATGCTACCCCCTAGGAGAGAGCAACTATCCTCGGCAAGGTGGATGATTCGCGGGTCAAGATGAAGAAGTGCGCAGAGGACATGGCCAGAATAGCGCAGGAGCGCCTGCATATTCCTGTTTGGAAGTATCTACGAATAGTTATGTATCTAATTTGCAGTCACTGAAGCTGAACATCAGATCTAAGAGCACAACAAAATCAAGAAATAGATGTGCCCCGAGTGCTGACAAACCTCCCCCCACATGCCGCTCAAACAACCTTAACCCGAATACCCATCGAACTCTCCTTCGGCCTCGCAAGCAAAAACTCCCTATCAGGCCTCACATCCTCAACATCCGTCTCAAACAACACAAACTCATTCTTCCTCACCACATTCGCCAATGTAATATACAGCTCCGCATACGCCAGCTGCATGCCCAAACAATTCCGACTTCCCTTTGTGAACGAAACCAGATATCTCGAAAGAGGGGTTTCTTTTTCGTTAGAGTTTCGGTTGGCGAGAAGCGGGGCTCGGAGGTGCTCAGGCGGTTCAGCGAGCCAGCGTTCGGGGGCGAAGGTGTGGGAGGAGGGGAAGACGGTTTCGTTGTGGTGCATTATAATGCTGCTCATTGCCATTGGTGTTCCACGGGGAGGAGGTAGGATTTGTCGCCAGAGGGGGTGGTGTAGGTGATGTCTTTGTCGGGTGAAATGCGCGGGAGGCGTGATGCACCGCCGTATGCTAGGCGAAGTGCTTCTTAGTGTTAGTATTGTTTCTCAAGTACAAAGAGGATTTCATTTTGTCTCGAGGAACGGGCCTGAGGGGAGGGTGAGGGGGAATGAGGAAAGATGGAGCATACCTTCTTGGATAACAGCAGTCAGATATGGTAGCGACTCCAAAGTCGCAAGATCGAGAGGGGTCGAAGGATCTTTCCATGCGTCTTTAAGCTCTCTCTTCAGTTTGTTCATAGTCTCCAGGTTGCTGAGGAGGTAGAACATAGCAACCGACATCGTCCACGCTGTTGTTTCAACTCCAGCACTCACGATAGTTTGTGCTTCGTCGAAGAGGCATTGCTTAGATTTCTCCTGTTCGGGACGCTTAGACTGGAGAATCTCATGGAAGATAGTTGCATGATTGACATCTTGATTCTTTTGATTATTGCCGCTCATGACCGAGTCAATTTGGCGCTCAATGTCCTATTTTCCCAGTCAAAAACAGCTCTGTCACAAGGGACACTGACTTACGGATCGCCATGAAAGGATGACATCGGATGCGGGGTCCAACCGTCACAACCCATTTCGGCAGAATATTGGTCTACAACTGGACAATGATAGGGAAGTTGGTTGCGATAGGGATAGCACGGAGATAAAGCTCAAGGGTCCTGTTCAATGGCGCGATGAATTCAGGATTCTCAATAAGATTGTAGTTCTCTGCAAAGCTGTATTCCATCACAGCATCCGCAGTGAGACAGGCAAATGCTTCATTCAGAACTAGCGCGTTCTCAGATCCCTTGTATTCCTCGGCGAAGCGACGGCAGAGGGTATGGGCTCGTTCTTGAATCCATGGAGCAAACTTGCGGATCTGACTCTTGGAGAAGTAGGGGTTAAGGGTACCTCGGCGAGTTCGATGGAGCTCGTGGTTGGACGTAGCAAAAGCGGACTTGTCGGACGAGAACGCATTCTTGTGCCATGGTGTTTTATCACGTCGTTCAGAGTTAGAGTAGATCGTATCGTAAAATTCGGGATCATCAATATGGACCTCGAGAGGGGTTATGCGGACAATCGGCCCTTAAGTTGTCAGGGCGGGATATTGTGTGAAAAATGGTGTTGTCCTTACCATACTGCTCATGTAGCCTTACGACCTCCTTGTAGAACTGTCCACCCTTGATAACCTGGTAATAGAATTCATACCACCATGTCGCAGCTGCTAATTTCGGGCCTGGAATATGGGAGATAGGACTGAAATACAGACGATAGACTGTCAAGAAGATTGTGTAGCCTGTAGTAGCAATGAAAAGCCCAAGGATGGAGGTAATGATGTTGGGAGCAAATTTCCCGTTCACAAAAAATGAAGCCATAATAGGTAATGCCAGTTGAGGACGAGTGCGTAAGGACTATCCAGCGCCAGGTCGAACCTTTCGTGCGAAAACACTGAGCTTTCAGGCACTTTTAAAGAGAACATCCAGAGGACGAGGTTAAGCTAAAGCATGCAAGGAGCGTCGTCTGAGGTATGCAATAGTAAGGAAGCGGTGTCTCTGAGTACTTGCAGGAATATGAAGTCCTCTGGAATTGTACTGACATCGATCAAACGTCTCTCGTGCGGACAACAGAAGTATATATTGAAGCGATAGCCGACTCTAACTCACATTCTGCTGACAATGAGGCATGGATCCTTAGTGTTTAGACCGATACTGAAACCAAAAGGGTAAACAGCGCACCATATTCCCTGTATGAGTAAGTAAACAATCTCCCCCAAGTGGAGGAATTGAACGACATACGACAATACGAATAAAATCCCTTAGAAAGAGTTGAGCATAATTGAGCAAGGAAATCAACTTCATAGGGGCAGATAGCCTGTTCGGGCTCGGGATTGGCTTATCTTACGAGCATGCCAATGACGGTTTCATTGAAGTGCTAATTGCTGACACTGTTGTCAGCACTTGGAATCTGACGCACCGCCAGGTCGGCGCCAAGGTCAACCTGGAACGTATTTTCCCGAGATTTCATTGGGCCCGGCTGTATCTATCCGCCGCCTCTCTTCGGATCCGAATGTTGAACCGACTTGTCGTTGCTTTGAACTCTTCGACTTAGACAAACGGCCCTTACGATTTCATGGCTGGGAAATGTGCAGAAGCCACTAAACGGAGCTTCAGCGAAGTATCGTGATACTCATCATGCCCCTCGAAGAACTACGGCAGCAATCATGGGTTGCCTGGCGTTACTATGCAAACGCGAACGCAGCCAGGAAAAATGGTTGGGACCGACGCTGGCCTCGACGATTTGCTTTCCCAAGAATACCAAGCGATCTTAGTCAGAAATGTGTGAGTGGTGGCCACGAAGGTTTGAGGCTGGACGCTCGGCTCAAGAGCTGCTGACCGGGGATTGATTTGATTCACGGTAGGTGTATTGTGCTCATCTCGTCACAGCATTAACCAAGTATGTCTTTTCTGTTGTAAAGAAAGACAGGTGATGAAATCATGACCTGGAGAATCTGGATTGGTCAGCAGTAGAACGATTGAATGCTGATGACAGAGAAACGAAAAGCAGCTGTACTTTCCCTTGCCAATCAATCTTCTTGCCCCATGTAGAGCAGCAGACAGCAAAAATTGAAAACTTATGCGTTGGAGTCATGGGCGAGGAAAAGGAGGAAATCAAAGTAACCTGGATACATCGCACCTCAGTCAAAGTTCTGCTCCGTCACTCATTAAATTCGCCTGCATACTGCTTCTCAGTCTCCAGATCCGGATATCGAAAAAGAAAACACATGGTCTTATATTGTTAGAAAAGAAGATCTCAAAACTGATTTTCATCGATTTATCATGCATGGACATTCGCAAAGGTACTACACCTGTGGTCCTTGAGAAGAAGCGGCAACAGGTCGACCCCCTCCTACCCATTCAATTCTCTCTATTCGCTGCCCCATATCCGAGCAATTGAATGTTTCATGCGGAATTTATTGTCCAGATTTCGCCTCGTACAGGCTTTTCCTACTTTCAACCTCTTTAGCAGTGGGTAGAAACTTTCCAGTATTGACCTCCAAAAATGCCTTCCCATTGCCATTGTGTTTTGTAAACACGAGGATATCAACGATCTTTCCTGTCGGTCGCGGATTGAAGTGACTGGGGTCCATAGATGTGAGATGAGACGGTAACATGAGGTTCAGAGCGATATGTGGGATCGGAGAAGTGTACACGAAATCCAGGATCTCTAGAACATGTTGTTCGTCGCTAGGGTATGGATGCCGTTGTGTAACGGTTAGCTGTTGGAGAGACCCGGAATGCGAACCTAATGCCTTCATAATAGAACGATTGAATACCACAGAACGCCAAGTTGATGATGATTCCAGCTGAAAAGAGCGTAGGGGGTTCATGCCGACTATGACTTCAGATGTAAGGCAGAGGTGTTTCGTTGGGGAAGTGGTTGCTGGTAATGGAGTAAAAGATGGATCGTACTGTTTGATGCTTATGCTATCCAAGAACGCTAGCGAGCGTAATATGGAAAATGTCTCATCGGGTGAAGTTGTCGAAAAGCCGGTGAAGCCCAGGTGTCTAAGCTTGCTGAGGTTCCTAATATGGGAAATCGAACCCAGATCGGAGATCATACTGTACTTTAGAAGATTGGGACATGCGCGAGAGACCAATTCGAACACCAGCTCCTGCTCTGGCTGGTATCCGGATAAATCTTCCGGAGATCTAGAGATGGGAAGCTTTCTGAAGTAGATATAGAGATTTTCGAGATTGGAAGCGATCGAAGTGCGTTCCAGGTAGCAATAGCGATGTTTGGATTGGAAAGTAGATCAGTTTGATCGAGATCCTGTGCCAGATCCTGGGGAAAGGGCTTTTCTATACAAGCCTGTCCGTGTTGATGGTTTTTCGAGGGAAGTGTGCTCCTTATCAAATTATGGAAGTCTGCTGCATGTATGGGAAATTGCGCCAGTGCTTCAAAGCATTGTTTGCTCCAGAATATAGTCATCTTCTGAATTAGCTGCAGGTTGTTCGACTTCCCCTCTCGAATCCAGTCAAGGAGATTTTGTAAATCACTCCGATAGAAATTCCACTCCATAAGGATAAGGGGAAGAGCTTCGAGGCGTAGTTGATGGCAGGTGGAGGTCATATTGTAGTACCATTGATTCTGGCCCCAGCATAGCTTCAAGACAATTCGATATATCTGTACCCTGATCTCGACTGGAAGATCAAGAAACGAGCGAGCGTGATGCGGGGTATCATAAGGGCTCGTTACTTCCATCGTGATCGGCCGTGGGCGAATGGGGATGTCTCGATCGTAGATTTGTGAGGTGACTTCTCTTGAGCGATGTATAGATGCGTTTGAGAAGGACTTGAGGAAATAGCAGCTTGAGTACACTCTTGCTACAATGTTATGGACAGGTGTTCCCCGGTCTTGAAGCCATGTTTACTGCATATTTCTCAATAATACATGCTGCTGAAACACCAACAAGGCGGAGGAGTGCGCTGCAACTGCATTCGGGGCTGGATGACGAACACATCTAGGTAAAGGATATTTCAAGCTCTAGACGATGAATGGATGTAGCAAATGCATATATAGAACTGTTGGATGGTGTTACGCTCAACGCGAAGCGCGTTGGTGGCGTCGTGAGGAAGGGGTAGTTTAGTACAGGTAACTACTCGTTTTGACCGGGTAACCGCCTAGTCTTACTAAACGCCCAACCAAAAAATATTAGAACTCTACCAAAACTCAATGGAATTTGATGTAAGTAGAGTAGAATTGCTCGCGCAAGCAAGCGCTATTTTTTTAATATTAAATATATTGTTTCAAAAAGTACACCGTAGTTGCTAAAATAAAAAAAGCGATTATTTTAAATATTTGTTTAATAATAAAAAATACGATTTTTACAATTTTAATAAATTAAATTTTTATTAAAACAATATAAATATAATAAATATAATATTTATAAAATATTAATTATAAGCTATTTTTATAAAGTATATCGCTAAAAAATACTTTTAAATTTTAATTATAAACTTTTAATAATTATATTTTAAAATAAATAAAATAAAAAATATAATATATAATCGTATTTAAATTTATAATAATAGTTATATATATAAGTAATTTTTTAGTTAGGCGTTTATTAAGACTGGGCGATTACCCGGTCAAAACGAGTATTAGAACCTACTGCGCAATCAGCGCGCCTCCAACGGCGGCTCTGCAGCTCATTTACTCGTTCCAAGATGATGATAGTCGACTATCAAGACCTCCTTTCAACGATCCTCTCGAGTTGAGCACTATGCTTAGGCATAAAGACTGCATAGTGATCGACGAATTGGAAACCCAACGAAGAGAAGCTATGCTAACTAGTTACAGTACATTCTGCAACAAAGACAACGAACACCGATAGACCAGTCTGGAAAACCTTCTCAGAAAGCGTCCTAGAAACAGCAATGCTACTACAATACAAGCCCGCTATAAACCTAGGGCGGAGGAACGGAGAAGCACAAACAGTCGACGTAGATCTGCGCGGGGAGCCGCCAGCTCGGAATCCCACCGTATCATTCGTCAATGGCAGATATCGAGGCGTGACACGAGTCAATCCCGACATGATCAACTGAAAAATGCACAAAGGCCTATCCTTCAGGTGCGGCGGCGCGGAGGGGAAAGACACTACTATCGTCCACCGCCGTGTTGAGCGGCCAATCGCCAACGAACCCATCGCTTCTTGTCCAAATCTGAAGCTGACTTCCATCGTCGGGATCAATTAACACTATCGATTAAACACCGCTTTCTGGTCGTCGTAGCTGAGGCCACTCTACATTAGTCCAAATTATCCTCATCGGGAGGCCCTTACGAGGTAGCATCGCGAATACCTTGTAGTCTGCTGACTTCGCCATGGCAGCGCTCATGATACCGTTGTATTCTCGGAGCTCGTCAGAGGAGTGTGGCCAAAAAACTTCATCAGGCCCAAACTTGAATCCACCGAAAATGCGGCTACTGTGGACAAGATTGAGTGAGCTTGCGACCTCGGCAAATCTTCTGCCGAACAATTGGCCATCGGCTGTCAGAGTCCTTCCACTTGACCAGAAGAGGAAATTAAGAATTCGCGCTCTCAGTCGTACAATACGCCACAGCTGCTACAAACAATGTCTTGTAATTGTCGCTTGGATTCTGATACGCTTCGACCTGGGGCAATTCATGCGAGGGATACGGACTTTAAGGTCAAGTCCTATGTCAAGAGAATTGATTGGTGAAGAAGGGGTAAATTGACAGAATTATGGGAAAAGGGGGATGGTTTTTCTTTACGTGTTTGTGTTAACTTCCCAAATCCATATCGCTTGCCGCCGACGTGCCATATAATCCCATCTTTGTTTTAAATTTCATAAATTTCTGCAATCAATCTCTTCTTATAAACCTATCTGCCTCTTTGACATACAACCTCAACTGTAAGTTTCTTTCCTTCTTAGCCATAACTTATGGCGCTACGATATGTAAACATAAAGCAGCTATTCTCAGCACAAGATATCAACTTCCCGAATCCCTCCTAGCCGTCAATTGCTTTTCACAATAGAAATAAAAGGGAGCAGACTTTGGCAGTAACGAGAACAGACCGTAACTAGAATCAGATAGCGTCCTCAAGTTCCCAGCCTCGGCTAGACATGCTCAAACTATGCAAGGCAGTTCGTATTGACCCGCCGCCGTTAGTGCCTTCTCTTGATCAAAACGTGGCCCAGATAATCCAGGTGAGGTTAGGATATTGAGAAAGGTTTAATCGAGTGAGGGTTAGTATGCTGTGAGTTGAATTCGATGCATCTCACGACGCAACTATTTCTCGCGATAAGTTCTCAGTAAAGTTGGGCCAGGTAAAATCTCATATTAATGTTTTTTTCTGTTTTACTGTTCGATGGTGATGCTGTCTAGGACCTTCAAGGAAAGAGGGACAGACAGCGTCTCTTCGGGAGAAGCATTAGAATAGCTAGAGAATACCAAATGTCGTGAGATAAGAAAACGTTGGATGTAGGATAATGGTAACCGGCAGGATGTGATCGTAAGCGTCAAAGAATTTGAAAAGGCAGAAGCTTTCTTGTTGAGGATAAGCTCCTTGTCGGGAGGGAAAACGATGACCGATTTTAGATGAAGGGAATTGAGATGGTCTCAGACACAGATAAAGAGGCTCTCCACATTCAATATTAACTCAAGGGCAGTTCAAAATGAAGCGATGGCATTTGGTGATTTGGTCTCCCACCAAGCGACAATATCACAGGCCTTCCTTTGCGCTGTGGTGTGATGCGTGATTAATATCTCCACTCCCACAATAACCTGGGGTCGGGGCGGACTTATAGAGGTCCCTCGCATGTCAGAGACTCTTCCAATTCCTGAAAACAATCTTGATTGAAGGTAACGGTTTTTGAATCCTTCGAAGGCGTTGCGGTTTGCCTGTTTGCGTCCATTCCCAAAAATCCTGAAACTTTTTCCCATCGAGATTTCTTTCCTCTACTGCGAGAGAAAGATCTTCGAATCGGACTTATCGGACTTATTGGCATGTCGAACACAAACTGAAAGCCCTTTTGTGGTCCGGAGACCCGTGAGTCGACTCTAGGGCAATGGGGTATATTTACATTCTGATCCGTAGAGGTAGATCTATGAAACCTCGGGGCTATTGCTGAGGGTAGTCTGTCAAGCCCATGTTTGACCCCAAGTCTACTTTGAAGGATATGCAAATTCGGTGGCTCGTGATGGCGCGTCGTAACGGAAGATGGGGAGGTCATGAAGCTCCAGCGTGATGTGAGTAGTAGCTGTTTGTTCGTCAGCTGAGTGGAGCAACCTTGGAGAGCAAAGCATTTGCAGCATGGGGAATTGGCTCGTGGGCTGTGTTATATGTTGCTGGTCTCTGGAACGAGTGTTGTGAGCTCGGACCGTGGGGGGGCAGCAGCTTTTGTTGCCAGATGCCGCTGAAATTTGACGAACAGTGAGCCAAGATGATTAGCGGCTTGAAATAGAGTCTGAATCCAGACGTTTTCAACACTTCTAAAGATGGAATTCTTGCAAGGGAAGCAGTTGCAATTGGAAGTAGGATATTGAAGATCGGGTGAGCTAGCCTAAAGTAGTCTAGCGTCAGTTCTCAAGTGAAGACGTCTCTGGGAGAGTTCTTTCCCTTCTCTCCATATGCAGCAAAGCCCAGTGCTTCCAATCATCTTTTTGCAAATGCATAATTTTCCTTGACCGTCTCCCTGGAAAGAATACAATGTGAGGTTTGCATTCACTGAGTACAATCCAGCAAGTACCTAGCAATCTGTTGACAACAAGGTTTCCAGAACACGAATAGAGCCGACAGACGATCCAACAAGTATACTCCCTCCACCAACTAATCGAATATCGGACACTGCCTCTGCGGTTGTGAATCAGCTCTCAATTGGCCCCGAGTCTTCCCAGCATGCAACGAAATTCGATAGCATATCGTGGTGAAGCTCGTGTGGAGATTTCAGTTCAGGGCCTGCTGCTTTGTCCAGATGGGGAACATACCGGACATCGTGGAATATTCAACTTCCGATCTCAACATACCCATCTAGGTCCAGCTTTTGATAATACCATGGTGCAAGTAGTACTGGATTTGCGGACCATCTCGATGAACGTTTCTTCGATAGGCCCTTGAGTAGAAGTGTCAAGTGAACTCTAGTTCTTTCACTAAGGAAAAAAAAAGTGTGATAATAGGAAACGAGGCTTACTTCCTGCATCTACTTGTTTTCGCTGCCAAAGGCATTTTCTCCATCGCTACTGCTTGTCATTGATATCACACCTGTTTGGCGGTACCATTTTCGTTTCCTCTTCTACGTTGGCAATCACCAATCTCCTTAAAAGAACTTTAAATGCATCTCCTCCAAAATCCAATCTCAATTCCTTTCGATTCGCTTTGAAGCCTTGGCAGAGGCGCCAAGGGTCTATAATTAAAACATCATGTTATCACAACAACCCACCAACTCATGAGCACTTTTTCATTCTGCCAGTACAATCTTTGTGGTCTCTGACAACGAGGGGAGACTTGCAGATGTGCTCATTGTATGCCCACCGAGATGCGGAATGAGCTTGATTGGACATGCAGTGCCTGCTCCTTGATGAGCAAAAACAAGACAAAATTCGTCCCATCTTTGGTCCGTGACCGCCTTTCAATTTCGGAAAAACGTAGAGCCTTTCTCAACTGTCGTCATGCCAAGCATTCTTTGTGCACACGAAGCTCGCCTTAACGGCGCTATAAAATCCACCATCTATTTCCAGTGTTTCCTTGCTCTCGACAACCTCAACCCGGGCCGAGTTTGTTCAACCTGTCCTCATCTCGAGCAAGGTATTGGTTGTTTCTCACTTTCTACAAGGTCATACTAGGCTCGGGTTCAGTTAACATATACGCATGCGCACCTGCGCCAGATCACCTACGAAAATACGTTCCTCCTACAATACCCACAAAAATACCTCAATTAATCGTCATCGCTATCGGCTATGCGCCTTCGCAACCGCGGAGTCGGCGTCGGGGAGACGTTTTATCCCTTTAGAAGACTGCCAATTGAGCTCCGACAGATGATCTGGCGATTGTCCCTCGAGCCTCGAGTGGTTGAAGTTCTGTGGGCTGAAGCTGATGGCCAGATTGCTTTGGCGCCCCAACTTGAGGATCTGGAACATGGCCATGCAGGACCTTTTTCCCTTATTACCGATGTTGTGTTCTTCTCACTTGCGAAGCTTCCGACCGCATTGAAGGTCAACCAGGATTCCCGTAGCGCGGTTCTCCCGTTGTACCCTTTGTGCTTCAAGTCCATTTCCTACGGCGCCTACGTTCGATTCAATTTCAGCTTAGACACACTTTACGTTGATCAAGGCCTGGGTCGATTCGCCGTTCCTCTGTTGATCAATCACAAGTTCATGGAGGCTCCCAGACTACAGAAAATCGCTGTCAGCGAGAAGATCTATCACAGCAAATTCCCCATGCTCTCGGATATTAACTGGGATAGCTTGATCGAAACCCTTAGCAGCATTGCTTCGCTCAAACACACCGAGGTCGTTGTCAATGTAACATCGATACTCGCAAGTCCGCAATTGCCCCACAGCTCAGAATTGGCGATTGTCAAGCAGCAAATTTCAGACGAGTTTGGCTCCGACTACCACAACAAAGGCGTTGAACTCTATGAGAATTACCCGCAAGAACTTGCAGACCGCCTCGGATACACGGACGACCAGACAGTTTTGTACACCGAGCTTGAGAAGGATTGGGTTAAGGAGAATGCGAAGCTTGTTTGGGGCTGGCGCAACATCAACTATACGGATTTAAAAGGCAACAACCGGGTTCCTATAAATCCTCCCGACGAATAAAGGTGGTACAAATACGGAACATACTATGATTATGATGACAACTTATGGACACTAAATACAGGTGGCAAATTATGGATGATACATACAAACTGATAACGCTGGTATTTTATGGATTATGGATTGGTATTGACAGAGTTGGGAAAGAGGACCTTCACCGACTCTGTCCGTTAGTTGGCGATATGGAGTGATGACCTATCGTCTGGTTTGGCATATTACAGACACACTATTGGGCAATTGGACATATTGGAAAGATGGATTGGAGACTTTGATTGGAGATTTAGATTCGATGGTCATGATTTTGGCTTCTTCGGAAATTTCTCCGCATGGTCGCGAGCTCCTTCTTGCTTAACGTTTACTGCAATGGATTTCTCAAATGCATACATGTTCCTTCAGTGATGATTCCTCTTCGCCGACGACGTTCACGAGTAAAGTGATGACACGATGGCTTGTCTCATTTCAACATCAACACGCCGTGAAGTATGCTCCCTTAATCATTGCCCGTGACTTTTAGTCTTTTTACATCTAAAGGTGATACAATCAAGTAGCAATATGAAATTGAGTAACGTCTCATACAAATTTGAGCACGTGTCGCGCGTCTCATTTCGATAGCTGTCTGTATAAAACCTTAGCGACCTCCATCTCATCCACTGTCAACAACGCCGCAAAGAATCGAGTTTGCGGACTCGTCCTCTTTTAAGCAAAGTATGAATCCTCAAATTCGCCTTTGGCAATCATAATCTGTACTAACCTCATCTCCAGATACCCTCGACAACACGCGCTTGCGCATCTGGCTTTGATCTGATCGATTCAACCGCTCAACTTCGCATCACAACACTACGGCAAGACGACCTGCTCTTCTCTTCGTAACAAAAAATGCGCCTTCGAAATCGTGGGATCGGTATTGGCGAAACCTTCTACCCTTTCAAGCGCTTGCCAATCGAGATCCGGCAATTGATCTGGCGCTTCACCCTCAAGGCTCGCGTCGTCGAGGTATTATGGGCTACGCTCGAGGGGGAGAAGGCTACCTTACCAGAACTTCGGTTCATGTTAGGATTGGAAGGACCTCTTCCCTCGGCCGACGAAATCGTGTTCATGTCCCTATCGAAGATTCCAACAGCCTTGCAAGTCAGCAAGGATTCACGTAACGCCGTCCTTCCTTTCTATCCTCTGTGTTTCTCAGCAAGTACTCACGGTCCTCGCATTCGATTCAACCTCTCCCTCGATACGCTGTATGTTGATAATATGATAACGCAATACGGTCTCGATCTCTTCAAGAACTTCAACGCTACCGAACTTTCGAAGCTCGAGAAATTGGCTGTAATGGAGATGTACGGCCACGACGGGCAAGGGTTTGCAGTTTGGGACGCGAACTGGGCCGCTCTTGGCATCGAAATCAATCGACTTGTTGGAATCAAGGAGCTTTTCCACGTAGTCAACGCCTCTATGGTCTTCCTATACACCCCAACTATTCCTGGAGGCCCAGATCCTCTTGAAAGAACTCTCTATAAAAAGTTTGGCTGCATCAGATATCGCGAGAGGGGTGTGGAGTTCTACGAGGAGTACCCCAAGGAAGTGGCTCGACTCATCAACTATCCGGAGGATAAATTGGGTCTGTACACGGAGCATAAAGTGCAATGGGCCAAGAAGCCAAAGCTCATTTGGGGCTGGCGAAGCTTCGCGTATGCCGATCAGTAAATTATCGCGTCCTGATTTGTCCCAGACTCTCTGATACGTTCTTCAGGGTAGATTTGGGCATTGCTTGGCTCGGTATCTCGCAAGATAAATCAGGGCTCTAGGCATGGAGTAAAACCGGAGGACATGGCTTTGAAGACGAAAAGAAGAACGTTACTTTTTGAGAATTTTCTGCATGGTCACGAAACCGACCTGTTTTAGCGCCTACAGCCGCACCAATAACTAGCTTGAAAACACCAAAATTTAACCGAGACCACTTTTTAGTGATCGCACAAGTGCTTCCACCCACTTAGTAATATCCTATCCATTTATAACTCCACAACCACTACTCAGATTGGCTTATAATTAAGGATTTGAAGAGTTGGCTATGCCTGGGGAATGTCATTCGAGGCGCTTGGCGAAAGAGAAGCCGGCAGATGAGCAATTGCCCCCGAGAGCGCGCAAAGAGAACACTCGGATATTGGCAGCATTCTCCAAAAACCAATCTCCAATTCAAAAGACTTCGAAGCGCAAGAGACGAAATACACACGAAAATATAGATAATAATACTCCTAGAACACTTTCAAAAGCTCTCCAAAAATCTAACAAAAACTCTAATCACAGCAATACATCGACTTCCTCTACCAACCACTACAATAATAATCTACTCGCACGAAAATCGAAATCTCAAATTCAATAAACAATTTTATTCAACTCGAACAATAAACAAAATTTCTTTTATTACGTTTTTCTTAAAATAACTCTAATTATCAATACTATCAAAAAAACTGTTATTCTCTATTCTTTTAATATTAACGATTACGACTTTATAAAACTCGAAAAACTTCAAATTATTATTAGTAAAAAATTCGTCGACGAATAAACAAACAATAAAAATTTGCAAAATAAAGATAAATTTATTTTTCGATAATTGATTATAGTAATTAAATTATTAAAAAGTAATAACTTCTCTATTATTGTAAGAGATGACTCGCAATTACTAAATGTCTTATCGTACTTTCAATAGGTATAGTATACTAGAAACAAGAAGAACTTGGTCAATCTCTCAATCGATATTCACTACAAAGTCTACAATCGAGCGTCTATTTTTCCAACTTTGGACTTGAAGTCATCAAAAAAGAAAAAAGCAGAGAAAGCTCAAAACACCGTTCGATCGATCCCACTTTATGAGATCTTTTCGAATACTACTACTTTTAGCGACAACGAGAAAAAGGATATCGACGAATTGGTCTTTCAAAGGAAATACAAGAAATTACGCGATTTTACAATTACTCGACAATTAACAATCAAAAGAGTAATAAATTCGATAAATAATAAAAAAATAAATTTTTAAAAGATTATATTCAAAACCTATTAATATATCGAAAAACAGTATAAAAACTGTAAATAATATTACTACGTTTTACGTAGTATAAAGTTTTATTATCGAGTTACTTTTTTAGAGCAAAACGAATAAATAGAATATATAATAACTGGACTTAAAAACGTGATTGTAAATGTGCTTTTTAAAGAAATATTTATTAAATACTACGACGATTACAATCAACAATTTGTTAAGCGCTAAAGCACGAAAAAAGATACACTAATTGCGAGAGAATTAATCTCTAAAATCGAAAAAAGAAAACCTGTTATTATTCAGAATATTATACTTTCTAATTCGATTTTTTTTTCAGTATTTACTCTCTAATATCAAAAGTATCTCGATATTCAATATTAATCTGAACTCTTTTACTCTCAATATATACAATCTCGTCGTCGACTTTCTCCTTTTGCACGCCGCGAAACTCTTTTTTTATTTTCGTCTTCGATTCAAATTACTTCTATTGAGAAAAACGTAATAAATCAATTCAAAAAGTATATATTGGATAGTAAAATTGTTTCGGGCCGTATCCATAGTATTAAGAATATTATTACTATTATTGATTGAAAATTTATTAAGATCGAACAATTCAAATCAAATAATATTATTAAATAATTGATTTCTCTAAGTACCCCTACTAGAATAATTCACTTGATTCGAAAGAAAGTTTCCAATTTCAAAGTAAACTATAAAAAGGTACAAATCGCTGCTCAAGGAGTTTTAGTTTTTAAAAATTCTCGAGAATAAATTAATTCTTCAAAATTACATCGACAAATAAAAAAGAAAAGTAGTAAAGTATATAGTGTAAAATATAGTCTTAGTTTTAAAGAGTATAATAATTACTTTGATAAGTATTAATATATTCTTATCTCTTTCCTTTGTTTTTATTTGTAGTTAATTTGAAATATAATAATAATAAAATATCGATTTATTTTTTATATTTAAAGTTTATAGGAAATAAAATGATTTAACTTGAAAATACTAAAAAAAAACTTGAAAATAAACAATAAAAAAAAAATATCAACTTTTTATATATATTTTTAAATATCGTTTTAATATTCAAGTAAAATATATTATATTATATTTGTAAATAAAATATATAAGAAAATAATATTTAATTATTTAAATTATATTATATATATATAATTATAATACGAGAAATGAATATTTAAAATACTAAATATAAAATCTATATAATCTTGTTTTTCGAACTATAATTTTTAATAGTAACTCTTTTTTATTTTAATAACACATTTTGAATCCCAGTATTCTTGAAATATCTTTTAATTCTACGCCGAGTAACTTTTTCTACCTCTACTTTTTTAACAGTCTATTCCAAAAACGATTAGTATAATCTATAATTTCTCTTTTCTCTTCTATAATAACGCTGTATATATACTTTGAGATCCCCAAAATTTTCCTTAATAAAGTTGAAATTAAAAGAGTATAATAATAAAAAGCGAAAATAGACTCCTTTTCTCTGACATATTCTTTTAATATTGTCAATATTCAAATAATAAATTGAAATATTATCGAGAATAATAACAAATCTCGAAGTAAAATAAGCGTTGCAAATAGAAAATAACTCGTCAATAATAAAATCCTCGAATAAGTCTTTTGTACTAGTGCCTTCGAATGTCTTAGAGATTATATAGCCATCAAAATTATATCTCGCTACAATGAAAACTCTTTTCCTATCCCGTAGTTAGCGTTGAACAATAGTTCGAACTCCATTTTCAGACTATCCGTATTAGCGATTACCAGTCTTATTATCGCTTTTTAATTTATCTATATATACAATTTGATCTACTGTAAAGTATTAAAAATTGTCTTACTAGTATATTTTCAATTTTTGATTCTTTTAAACAGTTTCTACTTTAAATTTTTTTCGTGTAATTTTTATTCGTTTAAATATATGCGAGATTGTTTATTGTACTATATTAACGTCGAATATATCGAGTAAAAAAACTTTAATCTCGTTCTAATAAAACTATAGCTTTTCTTCCAATAATAACTTTATGATCTATTTCATTTTCCAAGTAATTACTCTTCGAGAACTTTTTATACGTTTTTTCGGTAATAGACCAACCAAAACACGTTTTTTATAGTTGTAAATCGTTACAAGATTGCAATTATAATTAAATGCAAATTGATAACAATAATCGGTAGTAATGCGTGTATTCGATTCGAAAAATAAAACTTCGATGGCAATAACGACGCTTAAATGCAATCGAGGGACTATTTTATATATTTGACCTTTTTTTCATTAATAGATAATATTTTCC
Organism: Acephala macrosclerotiorum; assembly: GCA_014904845.1. Classification (NCBI taxonomy): domain Eukaryota; kingdom Fungi; phylum Ascomycota; class Leotiomycetes; order Helotiales; family Mollisiaceae; genus Acephala; species Acephala macrosclerotiorum. Next base: position 154,483 of record MU119293.1, read on the forward strand.
TCTTTATTTTAAACTACTCACCTATTTGATTGAGTGTGTGGTTGTAAAGTTATTCGCGCCGGCGCTGGTAGGTAAAACTCGCGGTTGGGGCTCGAGACATAAAAACGCGTCTCGGTTAAATTTTGGTGTTTTCAAGCTAGTTATTGGTAGGACTGTACTGCAAAGGATTTTCCTCAACTGAACATTGCTTCCTTGCCCTTTAACGTAACATCTGTAAGTGAAGTAATGACGTCTTCTTCAACTTCGGAAATGAGAACCGACACCAATCAGAACATCCCTCAGCTTTCAATACCACCTCATCCCGTCTCGCTGTAGGCATCAGCCTCAATATCAAATGTGCGCGCTCTCGAAGACACGCCCAGCACATTTTTAGCGAGCCAATCCCAACCTCCCTTTTCCACGCCTTCCCCAAGTCTTCTTCAGGAATTCACGCACCCCGACCCTTCGCGTATTGGTTAAGTTCCAGGGCCCAGCAGCCAGCAAATTTCCCGCGGCCTCCAACTTTGGGCGTTTCTCCTTAGCCAGAGTCTCATCTCATACTAGCTGTGGATCGCAGGACTCGCTTGAAAGCGAATCACAACCCTTCTTTCAATGCCTTCACTAAACTCCCTTCTCGAATTTCGGACTCTACAAACCTTCGCGGATTGGTTATGTTCCAAGAGCCGGTTCATTGCATAGCTTTTTCCCGCCTCCAACTTAGGCGCTTCCTCTTAGCCAGTATCTCACCCGCATTAGTAAACCAATCACAAACCCTCTCTCCACAATTCCCTCAAACTCTCTGCTCGAATTTTCATACACCATAGAATTTCGCAGGTAAATTACAAATCTATTCCACCTCATGGAAAGGGAATTCAAACGCAACAAGCACTACTATATTCATCTAAAACCCTGATTTTTCAACTGGAATGGTCTTTACGAGCCCTCAGCGCATCCTAACATAGTCTGTTGGCCTCCCGCTTTGAGGCTCTCACTCTTTCTCACCGAGGACCACAGTTATTGGAATGCTTGCCGAGCGAATCACAACCTCCTTTTCCATGTCTTTCCCAATGTCCTTTTGAGGATTTCGCACATTGAAAAACCTTCGCGATTGGTCGCAGCTTTGACTGGGAGATGATGCGTCAAATTTCCGGCCTCCAACTTTGAAGATTACACGCCAAAGACACTTTTGACGAGCGAATCACAAACCCCCATCCCCACGCTTCCCTAAAAGCCTTTTCAGGATTTCGCATAACGCGACTCCTCACAGATCGGTGGATTTCACATCTTTATACCGCGGAATCACCTAGTCCTATCGAATTCGGCCTCCAACTTTAAGACTTTCGCCTTTATAAAAAAAAGTAGCCTTATTTATAGACGAGCTAATCATGATCCTCTTTTCCACACATTCTATCAAGTCCCTTTAAAGATTTCCCACACCACGAATCCTCGCAGAATGTTCAGCCGTCTGCCCGCACATCCAGGCAGAACCTCTTGCCTCCAACTTTAAGGCTTCCTCTTTTACTAAGCACAGCCACTGCCATGATTAACGAGCGAATCACAACCCCTCTTTCCACACACCTTTCTCGAAGTACATTTGAGGATTTCGTGCTTTTCAAACCTATGCGCATTGGTCAGACTCCTGCTAGCACATCCACGCAGATCAAGCTCTTGGCCTCCGAACTTGGGGGTCTTTTCTGCCACCTCTCCCCCATTCTCTCGCCGAGGACCACAGCTACCGCTTAACGAACAAATCGCAAACCCCCTTTTCCACACGTTGATGGAAGTCGTTTGAGGCTTTCGCACTCTACAAAAGTTCAATGATTGGCTATCATCAATCGATCTACCGAAGGAGGCATTGAGTTGCCTGGCCTCCAAGGCTTTCCCTCCTCGCGCCTCTTCTTCTTTTGAACATTTCTATGCTCCAGAGAGCATCCGACGATCATGTCCCACGTGATTAGATTATGGTGAGCTCCAGAAAGATAGGGAGAAGAATAGAACACGAAGGTGGACAGATGCCAAGGTAGTTGAACGTCAGATTGCGAAATGAAAACATCAAAGAACAGCACCAAGGGAAAATCGGTTTAATAGACCCTTCCATCACGACTTCCTCCCACATTTGCACTTATGGGTCATGATGCCCTTACTTGAGGAGTCCATCGGCCCACTCCCCACGACGTACTTACGTAGGCACCAATGACGCATTTGTTCAACTTCACAATGCGTGGCTGTATATCTCTATGACCGAAGTGATATAAGGCAGCCACCGAGGAAATGCCAGAAAGTATATCAATCACTCTTTATATCAGCCTCACATCTCTCAATCCAGCCTCACAAAGGTTAAGCCCTTCGCCACCATAATCCCATACACATACGTCTCCCCAACCAACTCATAAGCATCCAACTGTCGATCTACCCCACGCAACAAAGGCAGCGTCTTACCTCCCTTCAGCACAAACACCTTATCCCCAATCTTCGCATTCCACGGCACAAGCCCAAGATATCCCCTTACGGTCACAAACAACGCTCTATGCATACACGCCTCGAAAATCTCCTTCGCAACCACACCATATCTCTCAATAGCATCCTTCGTCTCAGCAGCCCAATACGTCTTAATTTCCTTCTTGCTCAAGTCCACTTCAGGAATCTCACCCACGTTGAACCTCCTATTCCAATCTACCTCAATGACTTTTAAAAGATGATCATGCATGTCCGTCTCCGACTTTGATTGGTATGTCTGGTTGGCCATCGCCGTCTTCTAGATACCTTTCCCAGCAAGATCCTTCAAGCTTAGCTTCTCCCGCGCCCGGCCTACGCGATCATACCAGCACTCTATGCGCCAGCGCACAGGTGTATCAGGCGGAACGTTCCTCCATTCTCGTTTGTAATTCAAGATATCTAAAGATTGGAAGTGCCCAATGGCACATCTTGCAAAGTTGCGGTAGACTTCATTCAGCGTCAAATTGTAGTGAGGTTTAAACTTTAGATCCAGTAAAAGAGGAGTCAATCCCAAGAAGCCGAATATCCCATCCTTCGGATCTGTACACCCAAGATGCCGGAACTGATACAAGAGGTCGTAGGCCCATACGCCCCATTTTGGGTCTCCCATAGGCGTCGAAAGTTAGACAACATCTGATAGAAATCATCAATATATCCCGTTCCTAGACAGATTCGAGCCCGAAAGGTTCCGTATTCAATCGAGTCCCAGACCCAGTCTTCTGCTGTGATCTCTTGCCATCTACCCAAAGCCTCCCACTCAACAACATCACCTCCACAGAGAAGAACCGATTTCTGCCCCAGAATGACTTCTTGTATGATCTAAACACAGCTCTGCCACGGCCGGCAAAGAATCTCTCTCATTTCTCCAGTCTCAAACTCCCAAGTGCGGTTAGCACTGTCCTGCCACGCAGCGTCACCTCTCAATCGAGCTCTAAGCGGAAGAAGAAGATCACCATGCGTCTTCTCAAGGTCTCGTATCTGGTAGCCAGCTGCGTGTTCTTTTTTCCGCCTTACAATTTGCTATGCAGACTTATTGCGCCTGCTGGTAAATCTTCGTTATGAGGGGAAGTTAGAGCGACTTTTCGGATATATCGTTTTAGTTTTATGTAGATTGGGTCGATGTTACGGAACGGAACCAACAAGTCACCCCGGCAGATCCTCGGGCCCGCCAACACACTCTCGCCGCTGAGGCTGGAGAAAGGGCCGGCTAGCACGTGACGCCTCTAGCGTCTGCTAGTGGCTTCTTTTGAGGATATAAACGCGAATATCAACCGAGGCGATGCCGTTCTCTGCCTTCTAGGCAAAGCACGACGGGACGCCAAAGCCGTTAGGGATCGATTGCATTTTAAGCCTGGTCGAGGCCAAGATAGCATCACGTTCTTTAGCATGGGCGTGCACGAGTGCTTTGCTTGTATTTATAGTCCGCGTCTGCCGTTAGGCAACTAGACTATCCTGAGGTTCTACCCTCAGGCTTCCTATCTGACTACTAGCGTGCACGAGTGCGTCAGGCGCGAAATCGCGATTGAGTTCATCACGGGTCTCGTCAAATTGATCGCCGGCCTGAAAAACCAGCGCCCTGCGCCTAGCAACATGGGTCTCATTAAGGCGATTCTGGTGGGCACAGAGAAATGCTACTTGAGCGACAACTAGTCGCACCTGACATTCGACCCGACAAGTATGTCACACCCACTCCTTCCTTCATAAACGTTTACCCTTGTTCTTCAACTAACAATCACGTACTCGGTTTTCAGCTGTCTCGAGCTTTTAAAGTACTAGTAATTTTTGAGAAACATTTCCTCAATATTAAATATAAAATTTGGGGAAATATATTTTTTTAAGATTTTAATTACGAATTTTTGCAAATAATAATAAATACGCAAAATATTGTTAAATTGTAATTAGATCTTTGATAATAATAGGTGAATAATGAAAAGGCAACTCGGGAGTAAGGCGCACTGGATCTGGCTGTCGCCACCGCCTCTTTTTTGCTGTGTGGTATCACTGTAGACGTAGAATTGCTTAGTGGAAAGAAGAAAATCAAGATTGATTGCTCAATATTCTAAATCAAAGCTATCCTCCATCGCCAGTGAGTGATCCATCCCAATCCTAAGTCCAAAAACCAAGCAAGCAAAGAAGAGCCGTACAGTCGTTCCATCATTATCCAACAGGGTATTATGAGAAAAGATAAAAGTCATGTCTTCCAACATCAATGAGTCTTCATGAACCGTGGGAAAAGGAACCAGGAGAGCCTTTAGTTAAGCCCTTTTTCTTAGATTCGGATTCTGATCCCCATTGTTGTCGTATGGTGCAATTTGCTGAGCGTATTTAAGCTCGGCTTTGAGACCATCTTCAATCTCCTTTAGTTTAAGTTCCCTTTTCAACATGTCACTGACTGGATGAGTAAAAATCTTTCCAAATTCCACGTCAGCAGCACTTCTCTTTTGGTCGAGATCTTGGTTCTCCGCCCCAGAGCCAAACAAGATATTCAAGATATTTGAAAAAGCATAATAGATTGCATAGAGGTCTCTCTTTCGATTATCGAGTTCTCTAGTGTCCTCACCATCCTCTTCCTTCGCATCGATATCGTCTTGCAAAGTGGACGTGATATGGTTTTTAATATTCCATATTTTGCCGTGTAGCTCTCCCGCTGCTAGATGTGATAAATCAGCTTGGGACATATCAATGCTGAGAAAGAGTGACATACGTCTTGCTGAAACTGTCTCGGGTATAATGATATTATTCATTAGGCATGGCACATTCAGGATTTTGTCTTGCTTAATGGAGCGGGCGCCAATGATGAGGTCACATCCCCCGTATGGGGAGACGAGGAATCGCATATTCCGAAAGACCCGTGTGCTGTTTCTGTGATACCAGGTCAAGTAGATGGCACCTTGTGGCATGTGGAGATCGCCTGTAATAGCGGTACCACCTCTTTCTTCCTCCTTGGTTAATTTGTGGAAGTCCGTAACGGAATATCCGAGCACGTCTTCAACAAATTCCCTCGAAACGATGTTGCCTTGCAGATTGCCCGTGTCGATAGTACACTTGGCCACGTTTGGGACTGGAGCCTCGCCCTTGTTGTGTGCCTTAGGATAGACGTAGACCGGCAGGATCCATGGAGATGGCCAAGCCAATGAGTCGATCTAGACAGTAGAGTTGTCAGTCATCAACAAAAGTTATAGCGACAAGCAGCAAAAGAAAAAAAATTGTGTAGCTGTGGAGCAAAGGCGGTGTATCATACCCCAGAAGTCGGTGTCTCAGGCCCGATGTACTCATTGTGCACCATCCTCTTTGACACATTGATGCAAAATACTCCCAATAGATGATCCACCCAAGTGTATCTAGGTGGACAGGATCCAATAGCTCCGAGCTCGCCATGGTACTTCGAGTTCTGGTCCAACGCCAGGTTCCGACCAGTGTCCACAAGTGTAACTCGTGAAGTGGTAGGGGAGGAGTCGCTGTGGTTTGACGCCGCCCGCTTGGTGACAGTAGAATCCGCGGACAAGCCGCTGCGGGCGACTGGAATATAATTAGCATACTCCTAAACCTCCATAAAAACGTGGGAAGAACGTGGAAGAACGTGCTGTTTGCCACCGATAAACTAGCCATGTTGCGCGAGTTGGCTCGAAATGCGTCTTGGGGATTTAGCTCTCGAGAAACTTTGCTGCGGGAGGCGGCGTCAATTTTTTGCGACGGCAAAGCACTTATAGCCTGCCTGTTCTCAGACTGGCGCAAGAGGTTTGCCAATACACAACAGAGCCGCCTCGCTGTCGCCGATTTGTTCCGCAGAGATTCCCACCTTCTTATCCACAGCCGCGTGCGTTCTCCTTTGGAATTTCTTGGGTTGCACGAAGAATATCACTCAAGGATCATGCTGAGGACTATCCACAGTATAGCTGGTCACGCTCGCCGCCTCGTTACCAAGTTGAGATGATGGCGTCGGCCTCTTTTTTTGCTTTTCCACAGGCAGACCAGGAGGCACCCACAAGATTATGGAGATGGGATGGTGCCAGGAAAAGGCGGGGAAAAGAATTGGAATCTTCTCAGCTGGGGCGGAAAGGAAGGAAGCGGGGACCAACCAAACGGCAGCGTCTTTCCGATAACGGGATGAGTTGGACACTCGGTGTAAAACGTGAACAGATAGTGCGTGAAGGGCGGACACGGTTCTTGCTTCCTCAATGATTCGGACCGTCCAAGTGAGCGAGGTGACAAGGCAGCGTCGGCAGGAGAGCGTGGAAACCGACACACCTTTCCCTTAATATTCCCTCGGGCACAGGGCCCAGACTCCATCACCACCTCATATGCCGAGGAGGTCAGCTGACCGGGCTCACTGAACACCTATAAAACAATAAGGGCAGTCAGTTTATCTTTCATGTTACGTTTCGACTGTGGGATCATACACTCGACAATGTCAAGCTAATGATCTTGTTCCCGGCGTCAAGGACTGCGTGCAACTTCCTAGCCGGAGGGGCCCCATGAGGCCCAGTGATGCCTGCGCAGCATCCTGTGCCAGTACGAGTGTGTGCAAGCCACGGTTGCAGATGTATGCTGGACCAGTTCTGTTCTTTGGTGTTTGCCGTTCTTTGATGTTTGTGGCAATAAATTTTCGTCTGACTGATTTGAAGTGATTGAGCAGAGTTTGGCGGTCTTTTTGGAGGCCGCAGCCGTTTCATATATCTGGTGTAGCTCACAGGCAACCATCTCGTAAGGCTCGGAGAGCAATTGCGACTCTCAGCTTGGAGCCTCTTGTTGTCTCTTTTCGCGATGCCATGCATGGCAGCTGCATTTGCGTATGGGTCTGATGTTCTGTAGCGTTGACCGACTCGAGCATGAAAGCCGACCGAGCCGCCTGCCAGCACATCACACCAGTATGTATTTCGGGATCTCTTCAGATTGGTCATGGCAGTCTGCCTATTCCGAACAGCTGCACAAATTCTGTCAAGTTATGTGATTTCGTGCCCCCCTTTGCCTTGGCTCTCAATGGTGGGATATGATTTATCATCCCTACTTTCAAACCTTCGGCGGTCACTGCTGCTTGGCAAATCAGGCCTTTAAAAATGTAAATCCATAATTTTGTCGATTTGACTGAATTGAACTCGTTTATAATCCCTTTCAGGAATTACTCCGGGTTTACTGCTATTATCAAATTCAATTCCATCTATTGATTGATAATAAGCCTCAAAGATGTATCTTTCCTCGGTAAAATTGTCACGCAACATAAGTTTTCACTTTCGGTGGCAGTATCGTGACCATGCAAATGCATGCGGCTCATTGCCTATAGAATTTCATACCACCCACACCATCCGTTCATGCATTCATATCGCTTTGATTTTATTTGCCTCATCCAGGGCAAGTCAGAGACCTGAATTTATGATAATTATTGATCGTTCATCTAGTTGACAGTCGGCACACAACTCGCTACCGTCTTTTGAGACCTCTTCCAGTGTGGACGAGCAGAACGTCTGCGAAGGAAAAGTTAATCTCCTTAAGTTGGGAAGGACATAGTAGGCGGGGCAGAAAAAAGCCGCAGCAGTCGGATGGCCACAACGCAATGACTGAACACGATGCAGAACTCTATAGGTTGATTTCCCTCGCCTCACAGCCCCGTTCTGGCAGTGCAATCTGCGCCCATATCACCAATCTCTGCAGGTGCGGGGTATATACACCAACGAATATGAAGCTTGCAAGATGTCTGTGTTGTAGGGCGACCTTTCAGGTTACCGGATGAGAGTGCTGAGGGGTCGATACTGTGGTGTGAAGTCTCTCACAAAACGAACAGATACCCTAGAACTAGACAAATCCCACCGCAATAAGACTCTGGTGAACGCCATCAAAATTTCCTAGTTTCAGAGATCCCAACATCTTGTCTTGACTTCCAGATTCAATCGAGTTCACGACCAAATTACCATGGCCCAACCAATGCTTTCTGCGCTGAATGCCAATGGCAGTGGCCAACAAAGTGATGAGCATTCAGTATACACAGGCTCAACTACCAGCGAGACTGCATATGATGGGGGAGAGCAGGCGTCTCCGATTCTCATGAATTCTTCTAGGTGCACTACTTGTTCCCAGATTAACTTCGAAGAGAAGCCAGAGAAAGACCTTAACAAGCCGTTGCATGGGTGGCCCGCGCTTGCCAAGGAGATGGAGCGCTATCCAGATTTCGAAGCCTTCCCCACGTTCCGAGACCTCAATATCAAAAGCCTTCTCTATTACCAGGCCGAGCTTGACGACTTCAGGCACCGGCTCCAATTGCGAGAATGGAAAGATCACCGCGAAAATGCCTTTGAGGATGCGGACACACTCAATCAAAATATTAAGGCTCTTCTAAAAGGCAAAGGTACAGGCGATAGACGTGAAACTCAATTGAACTTGATCACGGACATGCGAAAGGTTCTGAAAGAATACAGTACGGTATCACTCACTCCTTCTCTGATCCGCAGGCTAACCCGAAAGATGACGCATTATTGCAGTACTCCCAGATCAACGCTCTTCCCGAGCCAGACAATCTCAACGTTAACAGCCTCCGCACATGGCTTATAAACTCTAACCGGGATATAGTTGGGCGTGGCGCAGCGACTTGGGGACACCTGGCTCATGAAGATGATACAACGACTCTGGGTCAACAATTTGGAATTCTTCTCAAAAGCATCTTCTGGCCATCGAAGTTTGTGGCGACGGAGCATAAACTAGTGGTGCCCCAGAAGGCGAAGGAAGTTGATGGCCTTACTCAATGGATTGCTCACGAGTGGGTGCCGTTTTGGGATAAGGTTCGAAAGACCAAGTTTTGGAAGAGTCCTCCTTGGAACCGACCATGGAGGCACCAGAAACAAATTAATAGTCAGCTCCCTGGCGGAACGCTATACAATGAAAAGTCTGCCAGCTCAATTACGTCGAGTGTGAAACGGTGGAATCAGATGTTTCACCAGAGCAAAAGGGACGAAGACCTACGAGAAGATACAGACCAGTCCCCGGAACTCAACGCGAAGGTGGCTCCGACTACGACTATGAATACATACGCCATGAGTCGCATGCTTCGTTTTACCTCACTTGTCGCAACCCTCATTGCCTGCTTGCTTCCCATCGTGGGTATCACGGTTCTCTCTAAGATCCACACACAGCCTAAGATACTCGGCTTTATGGCTCTCTTCACCGCTCTTTTCGCCATCGGACTCATGTGGGTCACTCCCCCAGGGACTTCGAGGACGGAAATCTTTACTGCTACTGCTGCGTGAGTGTTCCATTGAGAATAAGAGTCTTGATAGGAGTGCTAATATGCTCTCAGGTTCTCCGCTGTCCTGGTTGTCTTTGTTCAAAACCAAAACGGCAATACCAACGGGTCATAACGACGAAGTTAACCTGGGACGGAATTTTAGTGCAGCTAGTTATTCGGATGGTCTCATGGCTTCCATGAGTATTGTCATCTTCCCTAGCTCATTTCAATGAGCCTGGAGAAATATCTGATTGGATAGTTGGAGAAGGAGTTCAATAAGTGTTTCGTTGCTATTAGGTGTTGATTCCCCCTCAGTGTTTAGTTATTATACAGGGTTCGTGGTAGGAGTACGGGGATAGGGCGACTGGGGTGGGAGCAAAAGGAAACGCGACGAATACGACGAATTTCCTAATCCATCTTTGTGTGGACCTTGATAATTAATTGTGGATGCTATACTGTTTAGTCTCATTATTAAGGTTCTTGGAACAGTCAGGTAGCTTTTAAGTGGACTTCCAGCCTCAATATTGACGTTTCCTCTCAATTGGCCTGAATAGTGAAAACATGCAAAATCAACCTGCTCGTATCTCAAAAAGTTTACGAAGCACGCCAAGAGCTGCGAATCCTTCTAAAATTGCTGAAGCGTATCTGGATACTAGAAGATTCAAGGATCCCAGCTGGGAAACAATGTTACTGCTATTGGATCGCTCGAGACATTGTCTGAATCCGGACTTTTCAACCACTCAACCCCAGCTTCGTCACCAACCTTCCCAACTGCAAAAGAATTTCAAGACGAATGACGAACGACGAACGACGAACGACGAACTTCGGAAGCTGGATCATGATAGACGGGCTATCTGCTTTTCGGTACTCCTCTCTCATCGGATACGACGCTATCCAGCTCTTCGTCCTCGGTCCCGGAATATCAGGTATTAGTTGAGAGGGCAAAAGGAGTGGTATTGTGATGTCTAATCTGCCTATCTAACTAGGTAGGAATGTTCCTTTAATAGGGTAAATTCGTTAGTGCATCCAGTCTAGCTGAAGCAACCCATATAAACCGATGCTCGATCGAGCGTGAGACCTCATTTCAACATCGAACATTGTCTCGGTGCACTTTCCACCAATACCACTTAAACACGAGATCTCAACTAACAGACTTGCTGTGTTCTTGCGGCTTCACGGGCAGTTTGTGCTCCTCTTTCTCCGTGACGGTGGGTCGTCCCGTATTTTTGGCCCCTGACTTTGCCGTTTGCTCCTCTGCCTGGGTTGATTCTTATAAAGTATGCTCAGTCCCCAACCTACTGCGAGATTCAATTGACTCCACAGGACTTGGAATCTGATCATCAGTATAATCTGGTAGTTGTGGCATGTACCGAGGATCAGACCAAATCGTAGTCTTGGTGTTTTAATCAACAAACACGACCGTGCCGTCAAGTGTTTGTCGTTCGATCGAGCCATTGGGAAGGGGACCAAATCCATCAACTGGATCGAGTACAGCCATGTCATGACTTCGCATGGGCGTTTCAAGCTTTTCAAGCCATCGAGGAGCTCTGGTCTTATGGTCCACCAGATAATATCGCCAGAATGGCGAGAGACGAAGTTTGCAGCCGTCAGAAAGTGGTCCAGTAACTTGCACTATTCTCTCAATTTCGCCAGGAAAAGTCCAATGAGCTATCTTAGTCTCGTGATTAATGAAATGCATTTCGCGACTTGGTGTGAACTGGATTTCCCGCTCTCTGAGCGTATCATGTCTGTAAGAGCAACGACTCCTGCAGTGGATGGGCAAACCCAACTGGTTATTCTGTCTTTATGATTCACGAAATATTCCCTGCCATCGGCGAGTTTCACCATCCATCCACCAGGGAGGTGGCCGATTATTTCCATCGTCTTCTTTAACTCGTAAGGGTGGTCCCAGTTTGTCATCTTTGTGCTGTGGTTCACGTACTATGACTTGACACCCTCTCCATCGGTTCGAAATTTCCAGCCTTCAGGAAGGCATGATGGATCCGAAAGTTGACATCGCTGAGATGCTTCGTATCGAAAGAATGGCCTGCCAGCTGGGTTCCAGCGTATCTCCCACCCTTTTGATAGCGGGCCCAGGTCGGCCTCATGTTGCGCAGCCTCATAGTACGCAACCTAAGGGTTGATCACAGAGGTTTTGCCAGTCGAGGGTATGAATTGCATACGCCCATCAGGCAAATGCACTCTTCTCCAACCTTCGGGCAGTCCTCGTGCAGTTGGGTCCTCGGTCGATACCATCGCGAAGGGTGTTGAGGTGAGCGGAGCTTCTTTTGACTTGCCATAAGATAAGTGAGCTTGTGGAAATTCTCAAGTTCAGCATTCCACGTTAGTCAACGAGGCGCAAGGAAGGAAAGAAGGTCGGACAGTGCAAGGCTGCGAATAAATACTGTAGGTCTGTCGATCAATAAAAGTAGCACAACATCCCACACACAGTGTGGACGCTACTATTGCCGAGAAAGAATAGAATGCAATATTGCCAGGAATGGCTGAGAACCAGACCCTGAAGTGCAGGGAAAAGACCGAATATTGATGCCTGTATCCGTAAACCGACATCCACGCCAACTTTATCAGACATGGACGGAAATTCATCCCAAGCTCCACTTGCAGATTGACCTTAATCCTCCTAGAATTACTCGCAGAATCAAAGGCACTAATAACTCACCTGTAATTTGAAATGCACGAAGGGGCAGTCTAATTCTGAGTTGTGATTGTATTCATTGACTATCATAACCCAGCCGTCCTAATGACGACAATTGATGTGATTGATGCGAGATCTATCTCCTCAAGCCCAGTTTCAAATCTGTGACATGCCACGGCAATTGAAAAAACTTCTCATCTGAAGGCCCAAACCCATCCATCCATAAATAAAAAAGTGCAAAGAAAGAAGTAGAAAAAGTACAAAGTTTCCATCCCCGGAGTCATAGCACCACCCCGTCGAGACTTCAAATTTCCTTCCCCTTCTTTCTGTATTTGTATAGTATAATCATCAAAGGTCGTATCTGTTGCCCCGCTTCTGAAATGCTACCGCCCATTATCTTCATCTGCGCTCAACATTCGAGTCATAGAAAAATAAGGAGACATGGAAAAGCGCGAAGATGGAGGAGAAAACCAAGGACAAACGCCATGCTAATATCACAATGTATTTTGTTGTTGCTTTCGTATGAATCCAAATCCAGTCTGTGTCTGTTCTGTCTACCAGCCCAGCTAGCTTTCATTCTTCTCTCCGAAAACCGCCTCACGTATCAAGTCACATATAATGTGCGCTTAATGGGAACGATAGCCGTATTGGCCCTCTGCATCCCACTCCATGTTTCCGCTGTTCGTGGCTCCAACAACAGCTGCTGCCTGCTGGTTGAAGAAGTCGAGCAACTCCTGTCCGCTCAATTCACTGAAGTTGATGTTTGAGGGAAGCTCGCCGAAGAGAGCACTGGGAGCAGAGCTTTGGACTGTGCTTCCATTGGAAGATGTAGGGAAGAGCTGGAAATCATTGCCCATGCAATTGTTTGGTGCGAAATCCTCACTGAAGCCTTCATCGACTTCACGGAGAGATGTCGGGGTATAGAGCATCGTGTTCCCGTGGCCAAGTGGAGAGATGTGGGGAACTGGCTCTGCGCCGTATGTGACACCAGAAGTCTCGAAATTTTGGAAGATTTCATGAGATGGTGTTGGCAACTGAACATTGGCGTTGTACAGATCTTCATTCTCGAAGAGGTTAAAATCTGCGCCAGTGTTGGTGAATGTAGAGAAGTTGTCGTTAAAATGATCCTGACCAGACAGGGTGTTGGTGATGTAGGGCGAGTGATCGGAGGCAGAGCCAGGGTTGGAGAAGTCGGTAATTGGCGAGTAGTCAATGTGCAACTGTTGTGGTGCAAACATACCGCCCATATCTGGCTCGTTGTTGTATTCGGGGAAGTTCAGCTCGCTCTGATTGCCATAGTAGACAGAACCATCGTAGGCGGTCATATCAACGTCATCTTCTTCTGGGGTGTGCATCGAGTTGCCATCGCTGGAAGGAGTGCGGATGTTGGTGGTCTGTGGAGTGGGCAGGCCAGTGGTGGTGTTTGTGGTTGTTGCCTTGTCTCTGTTCTTGCCGTTGTTCTTTGATCGAACGTAGGTCCAGCCGTGGGCCTTCTCCATGTGCTGTTTGCAATTGGATTCACGCTTGGATTTATATGGGCATGGCTTGTAGTGACACTCGTACAGAGCTGGAGCTGAGGAGTGCTTGTCATTGTGATGGCGGTCCATCTCCTTCTCAGTTGGCCAACCATACTCGTGATATTTGCAGGACTCAACTGGGCATTTCCATGGTCGCGAGTGGGTTTTCTCGTGTTTGGTGAGATCACAGGGGCGCTTGAACTCCTTGTCACATCCAGGCTCACGGCATCGCTTGGGAGCAAGCTCTGCTGCAGAGGCAGAACGCTTGCGGCGGGCCATAGATCGGAGGATGGATTCATCATCCTCGGCTTCCTCGCTCATGGAGCGCTTGAACCGCATGGCTTCCTTGCTGTCTTCTTCGACATCGACTTCCTTACCGGTAGCGATAGAGATGGCCTTGCCGTTCTTCTTGACTCGGACCAGCTCGGCGGGCTTGCCGTTCTTTGTGAGGCCACCGTGAAGTTTGATTTCATCGGTCCTGTATCACAGATGGTTAGCAAACTTTGTTCAAAGAAAGATATAAGAAGTGCGAAGTTGTGTGAGTCACGGCACGCAGGAGACCGGTGACCCAAACAGGTAAGGAGGGGTAAAGAAAATGGATGACTTACGATTCAGGATCCATCTCGTCCAGTGTCTCTCCTTTGGCTTCCTTGTCTTTTGCGGCTTGTACCTGTTGTGCGTATTGCTTGATCTGGTCGACGAGATCCACAAAGTATCCGTTAGTATAAGGTCGATCGTGTGGCCGTGTCTGTTCGCGATCGTTCAAATATTCGACTGTTGCTTGAATGCACCGGATAGACGTAAGGCAAAAGTCGAGGTACAAGGCGGCTGACTTGGTCCTCTCCTTCAAACGGGAAATCCAGTGAGCAACACCCCCAACAACATCATCTCGGAGTTCACTCACCGGAGCCATAAAAATCAGAGTCTTCTCGAGGTCACGCAGACACACTATCTCCTTCGCATGAATTCTTCGTGGGCAGTCTTTCACGATGGGGTGGAAGTCCTTCAAAGACGACTTCGCGAGGAGCGGCTTCAGGATATGTTCGGTGATGCGGTTAGTTGCACGCGTACTGAGTCTGGGAAGACTCTCGATTGTTGAAGAGTGAGCAGCAGCCGACCTAGTTATAGCTGATGCTGCAACCTCTGTGACGCTAGTCTCTTGCGTCTCCGCAGCCTTCTTACCAGACATCGAGCCAATTGATGACCCCAGACCACTGTCTGAGTATCTGGATGGGCGACGGTTGTGTCGCGGACGCAGTGAGCGTCTGCCAATTGAGGAGCTAGGCTCCTCAGACATTACACTGTCCATGATGGGGCCGTATGATTTGGTTGTCGGCGTACCGACGGTGTGATTGAGGAACCCTTGAGGGACTGGGTCGGCCTCGTCACGGAAGGACTGTCTCGCGGTGGGAGAACGGTCCTCGACAGCAGAGAGACCTCGGTCGATGTTACCAAGTGTTAATGCTACGCGACGTTTGTGGGCGTCGACGACATCCTCGAGTGTGGATTGAGAGCGACGAGGGAGTGCTGGGACTTTGAAGTGATGTGGAAGCTCGCGCTCTGGGGTAGTGGGGTGATGGAAGGTAGCTCCTTTGCGAAGGGACATGGTGGTATTAACGGGAGCGAGACCTGACGCATTCGAGGAGGAGGGAGTCAGAGCAGTCGATGTGGTCTTTGTAGTTCGGCGGGGATGGCTGAACGACATGGTGAGTGGCCACTTGTTCAGGTCAAGTATGTTGGGAACTGCTCGAATACTGGGATATGATTAGCCTTGTGAATCCTTAATTCATGCAAGTGCTAAATGAGTCACCGCTCGATCGAGTCAAGAGTCGGCAAGTCCAATCTGTCCCAATCGAGAAAGTCCTGGTTGGGATGAAGCTTTGAATCCTCGCCGATATATAGGGCTGATTCGTCAATGGATTCTCGTCGACCCAACTCGATTGACCGGTGGCAGCAGAGCACGGGGAGATGCAAAGGGAACGGGGAGCATACCAAGACTATTTCCCAGGACTGTTTGCACAGCTTGCCGGCTGAGGCGACCTTCGAAGCAGGCGTCCGAGTCCGTCAACTCGATTAGTATACCGTCGTGGATATGTATTCGTGGTCGACGAGGAGTGTTCGCAGACTGAGGCTGAGAGAGTGAGAGAGCGTGTGATGGGCAGAGACAAGAAGGCGGGGACAGTGGAAGGTAAGGCTTGTTGCTGCCTGGAGGTGTTGACGAGTCGAGGAGTATATGATGAGAGGGGGACCACGGTTTGAGAAGAGTCCTGACGGAGGGAAGAAAAGGCGCGTGGGAGAATATTGGCAACGCGTTTTTTGCTGCGTGGCCAGAAGATGGGCGTGATGTGATGGAAGGTCGAAGAAGGGGGATCCGGCTACGGGCAGTATGGGAGAAGTCAGTGAGTGAGTGAGTGATATCTGAGGTTCGACCGAAGAAGCCTTACGGTTCGCCTCGCGTGCACCAAGTGAGGTTGCTGCCTGGTACAGCGAACCACAGTACCAAAGATGTAGTTGCCGCCCTTGGGGTGCTTGGACCCTTTCGGTGTAGCTGCTTGGTAAAGTGGATACTCCGTAGTATGCACGGCCCTCCCATTGGACGCAGCGCCAGTAGAGCTCAATTAAGTAAGCATTAAACGCTTCCAGTGGGGCGGAGTACTTTTCGATGTTTGCTTCACGCTTCGCTTCTGCTCTCGCCTGCCCGTGATGGCGGCACAATGCACATGAGGGATTTGCGGATCATTCCGGGTTGATTTCTATACTTGCTTCAACCAACTTGCAGATCTCGAATCCCTCGTTTCCGCTATGTACAGGAAGCCAGAACACTTGTCCTTCAGCTCACGTGGGCGTATGTCCGACCGAAATAGATATGTCTGGAACGCCGGTCGTGCGTCAAACCAAGGGAATTATCCCGAAACGGTAATCTCGCACGTTCATCGAAGCAGATCATTCGATAAGCTGCCGACCTCTCGATAGCGGTTGTAAGACGGTCAACATTTGCACCGACTCCATCACCGACTAGGAGGTAGATCAAGCGGCGTCGAGGAGCCTCATCTGTGGCCGTTGGACTCACTCAGCCACCGCCGCAACCCATCAAAAGCCTCGCAATTCGAGTAATTAACATACATTGTCCTATCAGGACACTCATCCATATTGCATGCCGGTGAAAATGGCAGCTTCGGTGAAAAGGGCAAAGGGCAAACATACGACTGTTCTGTTTGACCGTTTGATCCCCACAACGGTACACTTCCTGTCCCAAGTTTTACGCGCTGCTGCTTTTGCGCCGGATGCGCAGACCGAGATCACAAATCGAGTTTCCGACTCCACGCACACCACACCGAGTATCAGTTTTGGGGAGGTGGTGCTTGCTGCTTACGAAATTGGGTTCTTAGCGACGACGAGTTCTGCTACAGTACCATCCGGAGACATATCTCGTCACGCATCACCACAAGACATCCCACACGCTGCACGCCGTCCTATCAAAATAAATTAACTACACGATATGCCAAATCCGGAACCGAGAACATCATCGCGCTTCGATGATTTCCTGTCCGTGCGTTAAGCTTGAAGCTCGTCAGCCATCAGGTTCAGGGGGCCTCCAACGACAACCTTCAGATCAAACCAGGCCAACCATCTTCCATCCCAAGAGGACGATATCGCGATGGTGTCAACTCCCACGAAACTCATCATCACGACTCCCGTAACGGATCTTATCGTCATGATTTTTCTTCTTGTTTGTCTCTCGTGACTCCTCTTCCCTATCCCCACGAATCGGCAACCTTTCGCTATCTGCATCTCAAGTTTCTCGCAGAGCAGTGACTCAACACTAGCTCCAAACTGTCTCAATCGCGAACTTCCAAAACGCGCCCTCATGTAAAAATCGACGCAATTTGATGATATCGCCGCAGGGCTGCAGGAAAAAGCGTCATACCAAACCTTCGTATTTTCCGATTCGGTTTCTAATGGCTTTTCCCGGCTAGCTCTCGCCTTTTGCCTCTTGCCCTTTGCCCTCGGCCAGGATTGGGGGGCCTCACTGCCGCCCTTCACTCCTGCAGCCACGGTATCTGCATCAACAGCTGCATCTGGACCTGGCTTTGAGTCCTCCCCATCCTTAGTCCTGAAGCTCCTGTTGGCTCTGGACCTGACCACCTTTGACTGTCCTGATGCAGCAAACACCTCCTGCATTGTTCCCCGCTCGTGTTGTTCATAGGGCTGGCGAGTGAATGGCGACGGATTTATTTCTTGTCTTGTTTGTTTGCTTGTCGATGAGTATTGGCAGGGCGCAGATGCGCCTTCAGGTGCACATGCTCATGCTGAGTTTTTTTGTGTTTGTTTGCATTCGGAATCGAGTCATTCATTGGCTGTTTCTCGGAAAGCAAGCAGTGTGGAGATCGAGAGAAGGCTGTGCTACATGAGGTGCTGGTCGTATATCTGGCCATTCAGCATCGAGTTGATGCTTAGATCGAAACAGCTTTCCTGGGATAAAATCATCGAACTCTCTAGTACGGACACTCACCTGTTCCTCCTGCAGCGATGAAACACCGTCTTGCAACACCTCTCAGACTTGGTCATGTGAGAAGCACGTGCTACGTTAAGGCCTTCTTGATGAGTGTGAATGCCAGTGTCAACTCTTCAGGACTCTGTCTAAGCCTCTATAATCGTTCTCTAACCTTCATGTTGCCTCCAACAGGCACGGAGGATGTACTGTAACTGATATGATCATGTGACAACATCTTCTGAATGTCCCTTTCCTCCTCGCTTACTCAAGCGAAGCAGCTTCCTCAAATAGACACGCAGATCTCTTTTCTTCTCACCCCAAGGCTTAATTGTTCATCCCGCTAATGTTCTCTTCAAGCCGCTCAAAGCTATGCGGTCCCACAACTCAAGTCGTGTTACAATATGCGTCGTTTTTACGGGCAGCAAGTATTCCACAACACTTGCTACGGATTTTGCTATCACGTAAATTAAATTATTAAATGCAAATAAAATACAAGGCAGTTTGGATTTTGTTTATACTTTCTTATTTTAATACTTTTTATTAAAAATAATCCCAACTTTGAATATAATTGCTTTTGCGACGTGTAATAATTTTAAAATACTAAAAAAATAAAAAATAAATTATTAATCGAAGTTTTCTTTTACCGCCTTCGTTTATTCGTAACAAGTATTGTGGAGTATTTGCTGCCCGTAAAATCGATGACAACACGACTCGGTTTTGGGATACTTAGCAGCCGTGGAGCCCAAACGCGAGGGGTTTCCCAGTGAAAGATTTCTCAAAATTGAGGATTTTAGTGTTTGAGCTTTTTCTTGCGTATCGGACTTTGATCTTCGAGGAATGTCAGAGTTGCGGAGACTATGGCTGCCCGATTAGCTGTTCGTATTGCTAAAGATTCCTTGGATCTCATACGTTAACATCAGGCATCGCGTTCGAATCAAGGCCCAAACATCGATGCCGCTAGCCGCTGCATCACAAATAGTTGGAGTGATACCTCGTGGTAGGGTGCATAACTCTTCGATCGAGTTCCCATCTTTCCATCTTGCGAGTCTGCTCGAGATTTTCTTCGATACTTAGTCTTTTGTCATTACTATTGTTCTGCCTCTATTGTTTTTAACGATATGCCCAGGAATACTTCGAGTCGCACTGCGACAAACACGCGGGTCGTGACACGGTCATGCGCCAAGAAGCTTAAGAAGGTGAGATTACCCGCCATATATCCCATATGTATGGGCCAAAAGCTGTGCTTAGAAAGCTTGGGGCTAACATCATTGACGGGGATAGCCAAGGTGTGCCATATGTGCTAAGATAACCAGTGCTGCTTTCAGTCAAGGTGCATTCACTTCTCTAAAATTAGGCAGTCTCAGAGATATTCTGCACTCAAAAGATTGCGACGACCATCCGCGACTGTTCCGCTCTTCTTTCGGGGAATTTGGGAAGGCAGATCAACGCAGGTCCAGCGTCTGTTGTATCTCGCGCGAGCAAGGGAGATTTATGATTCTTGTACTTAATGTTCGAGATCAAGATTTTATGACAAGAGCCTTCTCATCTGTCAAGCCGCTTGGGACTGTCAATCCTAGGCCTCCACTCGGAATTGCTGTGGATGCACGTTGGATCCAGCCTCGCCTGTTGCAACGATGGAAACGGAGCTGCGATTCCCAGGAGGGTCAAAGGTGCCAACAGACGCTCGCTCACGTTCTTACCGGTAGTCCCCCAGCATGGCTGATTGATACATGGCTCCTCCGTCTGGTGCCTGGGGGTCTTTGTACTCCTTATGTTGCTTTGAGCTATGTTGTACGTATATCAATGCTCGAATTATATAGCCTGCGCTGCCTCACTTTGCATTTTGCAAACTGGGAAGGCCATCAGCTTCGCTCGTCTTTTTCACATCTAAGATGATTTTAGCACTGACTTCTCTGCCTCTCAGTGGGGTGTAACACCTTTCTTCCACACGTCTGAATCAACGCTAGCATCACTACAGAAAGATTATGGTCTGCGAGATCGACCTGGAGTGCCACAAACTATCCTTGATGCCATCTCCGTTACGCAACTGCTCGGTGAACGATATCTTTGGGTCGATTCTCTGTGTATCATTCAAGACAATGACAAGATGAAGCAGACGGAGATCAACAATATGGGCTCAATTTTCGGAAACGCTACCATCACAATCACTGCGCAACAGGGGGCAGATGCCAACTACGGGCTTCGTGGCTTGCATGGAATTTCTTCTCAGCCCAGATCTACCTCTCAAGAAATATTCCGACTGTCTCGGAAACATCACTTCATGAGAGAGTGTCTCTTTATTGATAAACTCTCTGACTTCGATACTGTTTGGATGTCTAGAGGGTGGACATTTCAAGAAGAGATATTTTCTCGGCGAATTCTAGTATTTCACAACGACCGTATTTGGTGGAAGTGCACTTGCAGCTCGTTCACAGAAGATACCAGACCCAACCCTAGAAATCCCGAACACAATCCAGAGCGTTATGGGATGCAAAGTATTCGCCGTCTATTCAGCTCAACGCTCCCAGATTTTGAAGGCTACAAAGACTTAGTCAGAACATACAACAGCAAAGAGTTCACGAACCCCGAAGACGCACCCGCGGCTTTTGCAGGAATTATGACAGTCCTTGCGCAATCATTCCACAAGGGCTTCATTTGTGGTCTACCAGCTCTTTTCTTCAACATCGCTCTCTGCTGGCAGCCAGAAGGGCCATGTACGAGACGACGACCACGGAACGACTCACCTGCGTCTAGATCAAAGCTCCCAAGCTGGTCTTGGCTAGGCTGGAGGACAGCTCTACACTATTATTCATGGATGAACTTCTATTTCGCCGGCCCAGTCCAAAGCTATAGATATTCCAACGCTCTCAACTCTATCCCGAACATCCAATGGTACAGCCGGACCCTAGACTCCGATCAGCTACACATCATCGACGGTCCTCAAAAGCTTCAGAAATTATGGACCGAAGCTCAAGACCCAGACTTTGAACTTCCCCGTGGCTGGTCGCGCAAAGAGTTCCAATGCCAGGATCCTATGCCACCTAACTTTCCCCACACGACATTTCCGAGATACGTATTCGAGCATGAAACGAAAATATACCCGAAGACAGAGTACTGGGGTCCTATACCTGTCCCTCTTTACCAAGATGAACAAGATGATTGGCGAGCAACAGCAGAGAACTCATTGCTCTGCTGCCGCACCCAACGAATCCAGCTCCATCTTCGCGAGCGCCACGAAAAAACACGGCCATTTCCTTGTATACTTTACTCCCTTGGGGATCGGTATGGAAACTGGGTTGGGATTTTGCAGGTGCATGCAGATTTCGAAGTTGGAGCCATTGGGACCGAGGTGTTGAGAAAGGGTTGCGAACTGGTTATGATATCTGAAGGCTCTGCTGTTGAGGGGACAATGGGAACGAACGGGAAAGATATTTTGCCTGAGTGGGAGTTTGAAGAAAGACCGAAGGGTTCTGAGGGGACTTTGTATGAGTTTTATAATGTTCTTTGGGTGGAGTGGGATGGGGATGGGATTGCGTATCGGAAAGGATGTGGACGAGTTATGAAGAGTGCTTGGGATGCTTTGGAGCCGGAATGGATTGATCTTACGCTTGGCTAGCCATAAGAAGGAATAAAGATGGACAGCGCCTCTTTTTTCTCTACTACAGTAGACGAAGAACGGGGTAGCGGGGGAGAGCCATTCAACTGGCCTCAATGACCTACATACTTTGAGCTGCGGGACCCATCAACGATCTCCCAATCCTAAATACACGACTGATTGACCACCGAAATGTCCAAGCCGATATATCACCCCGAAATTGTCATCAAGGCTAGAAAGAAGACCCCAAACCCAAGAGGAAATCCAACTGTCATGTGATTGAGCCAGAGCTAGCGTGAAAGCCAATCTTGGTTTGGACGAAACCTCCAAGTCTCCTTCAACACCAATACCCAACAAGCTTCGCCAATCTATTCTCTCGAGTACTTCTCTATCTTCAGTTTGCACGGCTTTCTCACTGAAAGCAAGCATATTCAATTCTCCTGTGCCCCAAGACATGTGTCCGAATAGATATTTGGGAGGCCAAAATCCCCAGAAAAAGTCCGACTTTCGCGAGGTTCTGGCAGCTTCTCACTAAAACTTAGAGCGTTTATTGCCTTTATTCCATAATGTCCTCGCACATTGGACCCTCTTCAACCAGTTTCGAGTTCACGTGGCTTGAAGACCCATACGCCGGTAACGAGCCAAGCTCCTTGACGACTGCGGCTTTCCTCGTTTCAATCACTAGAACAGTCATCAATCCTGACATTATAATGTCGAGTCTCAATTGTGCGTGTGGGTCATGGGACACAAACTGCGGTGGTGTCTTCCCATCGGCGTGGAAGTAGACCACCGCGAGGTTATCTTGTGTCAAGTGAGGATCTTGATATTTACCCTTTGCGTCCAAGACGGGGACTTTCACCTGCGCAGAAATCAGTCCGGACTCCAGATCAATATTTAGGCCAAAGATGATCTACCTTGATGAGCCCCTGAGCATTCGAATCAAATCCTCTCCAGCCTTCAACGACATAAAAGGCCTCCGCAATGCCATGGTCGCTGCCCGACTCCCACCACAGTCCATACGCATCTCCAAGCTGACCAAGTGTACTTCGATCTCCCCATGAAAGCCTCAGTGTGTTTCCCTGCGCATTATGGGCCACCTTAGAGACGACTTGACCAGACAAGACTTTCTTCCAAACGGGTATCGACTCCATAACAAGTTTCGACACTCGCCAACTGCCTGGCTTCACCAAATCCAGACTCGGTTCTATGTCTGACGTGCAGACACTGTACCACGTCTATTACAATCACATCAGCAACTCATGGCTATGTATATTGACATTGCTTACCCCCTTGACAGGATCTCGTCTTTTGATCGCGAGCTCGTTGAACTCCTGCGCAGAACGGATACTTGGCTGAGCTGTAACAGAGTACAGCGGCTGGCGATCCGCAGGTCCCAAGTGGAAGCGTTCAGTAATAGGAAATACATGTGTCATTGTTTGTCGAAAGAGCCAAATTACCAGCACCGCCGACAAATCCATACTCATGTCTTGAAAGTCGTCATTGTAGCTTGGTGGGGCATTCGGGTCTATGGTCGAGGCCGGAGCATTACTCGCATTCCCAACCTTTTCGCGATAGAGCGACTCCGCTAATGTGAAAAAATAGTTGAGATCTCTGGTACTGCTTGCAGGTAGACCAGATATTGCGTATGAGGCTGTGGTCGGAGCTGGCTTCTGGATGGGCTTGTATGGTTGTGGCAGACCAAAGCTGGAAGAGTACTCGCCAGTTTTGTTGGGTTTATCATTCTGTGGTTCTCCTCCCGATTTCCTCACAATTTTTCGGATCGGCATCTTTTGTTTATCGACATGAAGCTCCAGAATCGCAGGTATGAATAGAAATCAGTGAACTTCTTCAGTAGAGAAGCTAGGAGGCATTTCTTCCGCCCATGCGATTGCGATAAGCACCTGTCTACCTTGCGCCTCAATAATGGCAACAGCAGCCTTACCTCTTTCTCAGCCACTAATTTCTTTTTAAATGTGCTCTCCTGGTATGGCGTGCCGAGAAGTCCAAATTTATCAGATTCGCTTGCCTCTTCACGATCATCAGACGTGGCGTGTTGGCAGCTTTCAGCGTGGCGTCCAACCCGGCACCTGCGGTGACATTTGGGTCCGTGCTCATTGGGTTTCTGTCTGTTTAGCGAACGTTTGCAAAGGTCTCATGGGTGGGTTTGCAAGCATAATTTCCTGTCCCCTTTCGGCGATCGTCCCATCTGAAGCTTGGGGAAAATTTAAGGTTAAGGGGGAGAAAGCCCGCTTGACCACCTCGGCTTGCTATCCTGAACCCCGCCATTCCGAAGCCTCGCAGCTACTTTCACTATTTTTAATTATTGACCATGTAACCCAACTTTACAACCCTGCTGAGTTCAAGCTACCTGGGCATGGGAACGTGGGAGCACATCTCGAAGAACTTCTTCCGAGAGCCTTGCTAAGCCTAAAGCACAGTTGCTGTGGCGTTTCCTACCATGTTCAAATTTCCACATTTGCACCTATCCCAGAATGAGCATGCATGGTGGGATGGTATTAGGGTGCAACATCCGGGCAAGCCTATGGATTTCATATATTGATGAGGCTACGCGGTTTCCCGCCGCTCCGCGGCTGCCTCGACTTTTGGAGCTCCAGGACGTCGTGACCTAATTAACAATGGACGCTCGAGAGATCAAGGTGATCAACACCAGTGGGAGGAATGGTCAACCAGGGACAGAGTACTGGAACGAAAAGGCTGCAGAAGGTGATTGCCATCCATAACTTGCTTCATTTACACTAACAATTTTCAGCCCCACTGGGACAACGAGGTCAAGACGGAGGGTCTGCCGGCGCGCCTACTGCTGGTCAACCAGCCTCGGATATCCGTGTCCGACTTGCATATTCCCCTGAGGAAAAAGGAGTTGTTCAAGTGACTGGGGAAGGATCTCACTCTGGTCAACCGTGGAAGATTGCTAGAGATGAGAAATTGCGCTTGAACGCAAAAGGAGGTGATGGTGGTGCTGGCGGTAGAGGTGAGGACGGACAGGCTGGTGGTCGAGGCAAGGATGGTAGAAACGCGACCAGACATCGAAATGGAGAGGATGGTGGCAATGGTGCAAGGGGTGGCGAGTAAGTGAGGAGTGCTTCAACTACATGCAAAGGCTGATTGCGAGTCAACAGTGGAGGCTATGGATCGAATGGCGCTGATGGTGCTGCTGGAGGCAATGTCTTCGTCACCATCAACGAGGATGATACGGATCTTCTCATCGGCTTGGAGTACGATGTGCAAGGTGGGGCTGGCGGTCTAAGTGGACAGCATGGAGAACCCGGAGATGGTGGCATTGGCGGCAGAGGTGGTTCTCCGCATGCTTGGTAAGTATTTTACTCTCAAATGTTACGATTTTACAACTGATTGTCGATAGGACCGAGAGGCATGGTAACAGAGTCTCTGCGCATACCAGGCCTGGAGGTAACAATGGCACAAATGGATCGCCTGGAGCTAGACCCACAACATATCTTTCTGGCGGAAAGGCGTAAGTGTCCGAAAAACCCATTCTAACTACCTCGCGACTGACTATTTCTTAGAGGACCACAAGGCAGTATTCAGATCAAGGTTATCCGCGGTGACCTGTCCGAGGCCACCTACCCAAGTCCTTACTCCCTCCAAGTCGTCAAATTCGACGTCATCGATGAAAACGCCGACGGAATCAACGAACCTGGCGAGCACCTCCTCGTCCACAACATCCGCGTCCGGAACGCCGGAGGCATGCCATCTCCCGGATCGCGATCAATACATCTCCTCATCCAAGGAACACAATACCTAGAACCCATCACATCAGAGCCCGTCGAGCTACCACGTTCCATCCAACCCGGCCAAGAAGTTGAGGTACCTGGTGTCCTAAGAGCCTTCATTAGAAATGAATGGTCCGAGAAGCCACTTGGACAGGCTTTGAATCATTTTGATAATGTTCAACTTCTTGCTACTTTCCATGAACGCCTCAATCGTCCAGTTCCTAATTTCTGTGGCCTGACGCAAATCTTGATTCGATATCCGCTGAGATTGGAGAAGCCGACGTATCTTGATTGTGTCGGGAAGGGAGACAGAGTCAGATTCAAGTGGGTGGTTCACAACGACTCGACGAAATCGTACGGCATCGAAGGACTTTTGAAACGAGTGACCTCGACCAAGCTATCTGACCCAGGTCGGCTGTTTAAACTTACAAATGCTTCAGTCAAGCCAGACGAGGCCTCCGATGAGCTGCCGGAAATTGAGCCCAACAGCATGATCATCATCGACCAAGACTTCAGCGTGGATGAACGGACCCTAGAATTCAGCGAGGGCTCTCTGACTCTCGAACTCATGCTTTCAGATCCTATCACTGGCAAATTGCGCTCTGTCCAGAAACATCAAATGAACTTGATGATATCCGGATCTTATAGCTTGAGTCCCAATCCCAGCTACCTCCTCGTCGTCAATTCGAAGACACCGAACCATGCTATCCATCAAATCATCACTCTCGTCCGTCACCGTCTTCATACATATCTGGACATCTTCAACCTCAGTCTCACCGGCACATATGAGAGCCCAGTCACCAAGGAAAATGTCCTCAAATCTTACCTTGGGAAGAGTGTCATAATCTTTGGCAACAGCTTCCCATATTTCGAACAGGGAGACAAAGACCCGTGGTCTCTCCTTGACCCCTGGCACACCGGCTTGCTTCTCAAGGGTGGTACGAATTTGCTCTTCACCGGTGTCTCAAATATGATCGGTCTCAAAGAATGGGCAGGCAATGCCACATTCCCGGTTCATGACTTCACCGCAGGAGCACCGTCGCACAATGATGGGGACTTCAGCAGAGTCGTGACCGAGATCCGAAAGACTGAAGCAAAACCCTTGACGAGTGACGTTCTCATTCATCGCATGACAGTCAAGAAAGGCATATTTGGATCCGTTCAATCAAAAGTTGACTCCGCAGCCAACTCTGCAGCAGAGAAGCTCAACAAGAATCTTCCTCTACGCCGCTTCATTACCGTACCTGATTTGGAAGTCTCGAAAGAAGCCAATAAGAACTCTGGAGGGATGTTCGTATGCGAAGGTGTGCCTAAGAATGCGAAGATGGTGGCCTCGGTTGGGTTCTTCCCACCATCGACAACAAATATGATTACGGACTACGATATGTTCTTCATCGTCTCTTGCTTACCCTTCGCAGTCAAAGCACGCATGTTTTGGAACATGATTGGGAAGTCTGATGCTTCCGGTGTTGGCTGCGATACCATCTACTTAGGTATCGACAGCATATGCTCCGATATTCCTGATGGTACGAGTAAAGTAGATGACAAAGTAAGCCTCCCTACCCCCACCCCTCATCATTTCTCAGACAGCTAACCCACCTTTCAAGATTCTGCAAGCCCTCTCCCTCTCCCTCCAATTCGACATCACCGCCGAACTCTACAACTTCACTTCCTCCCTTCCTCGCTTCCCAGACCCGCTCTCCGTCCCCGACAAACTCGCCCAACTCCACCTCTTCTCCCAATTCTTCGCCTCAGCTCCTAAATCTGCTCAAATAACTGATATTGGGAAAGCACAACTCTTGGTCTCGACATTAGGTACGATCCACGCAATCGCGAATCCTATTGGGTTCTGGCAATCCGTTAAAGGAGCTTTCGCTTGGGTTGGAAATAGAAAAGGGCAGTTGACACCTGCTGCCAACGCCAAAATCCTAGCAGCGATTACAGCTTCTTGTTCTGGAGATGTTGCGGCAACGGTTAAAAGTCATATGTTGCAACGCTCTAAACAAGTCAAAGAAGGCATCAAAAGGGGTTCGGGACATAAGAGTTTTACGAACTTTGGCATAGGAGAACTGACAAGCTTTGCGGGGACGAAAGATGTGATAGTGGTTGATTTGACGGAGGTCAAGGCCGGAAGTATGGCGTTGGATGGGAAGGCGCTGGTTGGGCATCAGGAAGGGTATAGGGTTCAGAGGCAGGGGACTATAAAGTTGGAGGGGGTGGCGAAGGGGGTTTTGAGGGATATAGTTAATCCTGTTGAGGAGTAGTGAGTGGGTTTTGGGCAGTGCTTTTGTACTTGTCTCATTTCGTAAGTCCATCTCCGGCCGAGTCGGGTCACGTAGCTTTCCTTACGTTTCATTTGTAAAATTGTACAGGCAGATAATACCCTCTATTATATCTTCTTATCGTAAATGAAATGAACTAAAGAAGAACGGAAGATGATCTAAGGTCAATGAAGAGTTTTAAGTTTGCAGCTTGGCTTACCGTAGACCTTTTGGCGATTTTGCTTCAGTCTTCGCTTTCATAGCCTGAGATGCGCAGCCACCCAGAGAACGTTTAAGTAAAGCGGGGTTCCTGTAAAACCGAAATTACATTACCTGTACTGGTTTCTAGTAAGTATTCGAATCATCTATTCACGCTCTCACTACTTTATCTCTCCGACTCTCGAAATGCGGGGCTTTTTGTGTCCACGATGACGTAAGACACACCTCGCTTAAAAGGGGGAAGGCGCGAATGAGGGCGGGGTTACTCCCGTTTCGGAACAGACAACAACAAACAATCCTCATCGTCAACAACAATCCGCCGCAAGCCATGCCTCACATAATCCTCATTGGTACGCTTGATACCAAGCTGCAAGAGTTTCTGTATCTGCGCCAGCAGTTGCAAGACCTCTCCACCTCCACCTCATCTCCTCTCAAAATCACCTTCATCGATTGTGGTCGCGTAAACACCGAACATGAAGCCATTACCATCTCCCAACAGGACGTAGTCGCACGATATGGCGGAGCAGAATCCATAGACTTCATGAAATGCCAGCGTGGAGAGGTCATCAAGTACATGATAAAGTGCTGCACTGCCTGTGTGAAAGACCTCGTGAACGAGGGCGAAGTTCACGGAATCCTGGGCGCAGGAGGTACTGGTGGTACGAGTTTGGTCTCAGCAGTGATGAGAGAAGCTGCGCCATTTGGACTACCGAAATTGATTGTCAGCACCGTGGCGTCAGGTGACACAGGTCCAATTGTGGGCGAAACCGACATAACGATGATGAATTCTGTGGTTGATATTGCGGGGTCAAACGAGCTACTCCAAAACGTGTTGAGCAACGCTGCGGGAGCAATGATTGGAATGAGTAAGGCGTACGAGCGGATTCTCGAACGGAGAAGTAAAGAAATTGGCCAAGAAACGAAGCGTGTCAGCCGTATTGGGATCACAATGTTTGGTGTGACAACTCCGTGCGTCAACTGCATCACACAATACCTCACCGAGAACTACGTAGTTGAGATCTACGTCTTCCATGCGACTGGACATGGTGGAAAGGCAATGGAACGACTTGTTCAAGAAGGAATACTTGATGCTGTCCTCGATTTAACGACCACAGAGATCTGCGATCACCTGTGTGGCGGCAATATGAGTGCTGGGCCAAGCCGACTGGAAGCTGCACTTTCGGCCGGAATCCCCAACATCATCTCTCTTGGCGCAACAGATATGGTTAATTTTGGGGCCAGAAATACGATTCCGGCGGAGTACCAGAATCGCCTTCTCTTAGAGCACAACCCCACTGTGACTTTAATGAGAACGACGAAAGAAGAATGTGAGGCGATTGGGGAGTTCATTGTTGAGAAGATCAAGACCCATGCCAAGAATCCAGATATGGTTGAGGTTTGGATACCTCAAGGGGGTGTCAGTGTTGTTTCGACACCAGGTCAGCCATTTGCTGATCAAGAGGCGGATGCTGCGCTTGGCCAAACAGTAAAGAAGGGCTTGGAGAGTACGAAGGTCAGGGTTGTGGAAGATACGAGACACACAAACGACGAGGGCTTTGCAATTGCTATTGCGGACAGCTTGATGAAAATTGTATCGAGGCAGAGGGAAAGAGTTTTTGATTGAATTTATACTCAAGTACTATGCCGGTATTCAAGCTGCGAATCCATATCAATATCTCTCTCTCGTATTGCAGTGTTTCTGATTTGCGACACTACATCCACAACTCCTTGTTCATCACCATTCCGAAACACTGTATTGATCTTACCTGTCTGTTTCCAGACTTGATTTAAATCCATGCCAGGCCTGCAGAGTTTCCAATTAGTATTAGCTCCCCAAGATTTCCAGTTAGAAGTGGTATCATACCTTTCTATTCCCTTGCCACCAAGTCCAAGGTCGACGAACAACAGCGGCAGCAAAGAGCCTTTCCATATCGGCTCTCGTGGATTGGCATAGTTGTGTACTATAATAGAGAGCAAGAGGATGAAAGTTGCGAAGACTAAGCTCGAGGGTAGGGTGAGCCAGCGCCAGTCGAAGGCTGTGCAGATTGTTGTTTCGAGGACTGCGCCTAGGATGAATTATGTTGAGTTTGGGTTGTAGTTATCCTATGATTTAGGAGGCTAGCAAGTGAGGATCAAGAAGGGGGTAAAGAAGGCCCAAAGATGATGTCTCAACCTACGCTACTAGAAGTACAGAACTCGTTCGTGGTAGCCGTGGCGAAATCATCGACAGTAGCGCTGAGGGATTCAAAGGAAGTGTTATTGTTGTTTTATAATGGTGGAAGCCACCAAGAATCGCCGCAGTAAACGACCTGATCCTGTGTTGAAAAGTATGTGCATGTACCAGTGAACAGACTTATGAAAAAAGAGTTCAGTGGAAACTGGTAACGGATCTTGTACAGGCATTCGTTTGGCGCCGAAACATTCTTCCCCTCCCAATTGATACTCACAAGCTCGCGGCCCAGTATTCTTGGCACATCCGAGAAGTTATTCGTTGCAGTGAGCTCGGTGCCATTGATGACGCAAGGTCTTTTGAGAGCAGTGTAATTAGCATTGTCCGGTGGAAATCTTGTTGATTCCGAGATATTGGCCTCGATGTAGTTTATCGTCGCTGGAGCCGTGGATACAACACGTTCCTTCAGAACGCCCTTTTGAACTTCCGCATGGTAGTTCTTTAGACATGGATATAGGGAGCAGGTGATGGCAGCAGCATCCGCAACCATATCCCGGTAACATTATGATGGTGGCAGACAGGTGTGCCTGGGGGATTGGTACAAGGAGATTGGGTAAGGGCGAGAATGGTGAAGTTAGTGAGTCCATGTTTTGCCACTGCTATGAAGCCCGGAGTGAATGAAAAGTTCGCCCAATCCAGACTCCCAGTTGCAGCATCGATATAGTTGGTTTGCGGTGGAGCTGTTGTGGCCCAAAGATCAGTGTTTGGGTCTAGAGGTAAACTGAAGTTCGTAACGTTCATAAGGATATACTCGTTTTGAGTGTTCTGGATTCCAGCTTCGAAAACTCGAAATGTTACAGGCGAAGTTGTGTCGATGCATGCCCTGCATATGCCTATTGTTAAGTGCGTAATGTTATCACTGTACGCGGGGAAGGTACAGGTACCAGTTGAACAGCTGGCTTGGGTAGTGCTATCATTACCCGACTAGACAAACAAAGTCAGCTCATGCCACTTACTGTTACGCCTCTCCTATATAATTTGGGAAAGTTATAAGAAGCAACAGAAGCCACCTACCGGGTTCACGAGGCCGTTGACTACCGCACCTGGGTATAGAAAATTAGCTGCTGGAACAATATTCAGCGATTGAATTCTTGCCTCTGATATCATAACTCACTCCATTCCATGCGGCTCGGCCAGGTCTAAGATGAGAAACTGGAAGAGAAGCGTTGGCATCTGCCACGTACTGCGGGCAGTTCACTGACTTGATGGCCTGTTGGGTAAAAGGACCGATAGCTAAGCTCAGTATTGTTATGAATGCCGCGAGGACTGCAAGAATGCTTGTCGGCGCAGCAAACGGCAGCCGTGAAGAACCGATAACCCCTTGACTGGCGTCGTCAAAGTGTTGGAGGTGATTAAGAGGCCACGGCCTTGAGAACCAGCTCCATTTCAACTGTCCAATGACTTCAGCAACTACCACCATCATGGTAGCTCGCAATACGGTAGAGAGCACGGCGATGAGCGTGCTCAAATTGATGTGGAGTGGCCAGTCCCGGACTACCTGACCATCGAAATGTGCGAGGGTGACGATTATTGTTGCCACCAGCGCAATGGCGATTCCCATAGGGAGGGCTTCCCATGATCATGATCTGAAGATGTAGCTCTGGTGTCTAGGTGGTGGCGCTGAAGGTTGTTCGTCTTGAAATATATTGTTTTTGGTGGGGTTATAAGATGAGAGGAGATGAGGGAAGGTTATAGAAATATTCATGAGGATTTCATCTAGCCACATCTGATTGAAAAAGTGGCGCGGTGAAGGGGAGCCTCAAGTGAAAATAACAAGTCGTACTCAAGCACGAGTTGGAAATGCAGGTGCGGCGCGGGAACAACCTTTCCATACCCTGCCGATCTGACTGACAGGCGTATTGGTTCTCAGGGATGTTCGATTGGGGTTTCAACTCTGAAGTTGGGGGCTAGAAAATGGAGACATACATGAAGCCACAAGAAACATGAATTTCAACCCTATGGCTCTAGGCCTGGGAGTGCTGCCTAAACTAAATTATTCAGCATTATGACCTATGAAGCATTCATAACAATGTTCTTGAAATCCATCGCATTTCGCTTGATCGCCTCCTCGACTGGCAGTCTCTCCATGGAGCTCGCACCAAAGAACCCATGAAGTCCCTTCACACGGTTCAGCATGAACTCAGCATCTTTGGGAGACGCAATAGGACCTCCGTGACAGAGCACGATCGCATCTGGTTTGATCGAGACCACTGCATCACGAATAGCTTGAACACTCTGAACGCATTCTTCCAACGTCTTGCTAGTTTTGGCACCAATGGTTCCCGAGGTGGTCAATCCCATGTGAGCTACAAATATATCTGCACCTGCTTTCGCCATAGCAACCCCTTGCTCAGGATCAAAGACATAAGGCGTAGTCAAAAGGCCCATCTTAGCTGCTTCCGCCACCATCTCCACCTCTCTCTGATAGCTCATCCCCGTCTCCTCAAGATTGGCTCTGAATTGACCATCAATAAGACCGACAGTAGGAAAATTCTGGACTCCAGCAAAACCCAAGTCCCGGAGCTGTGCCAAGAATCGGGGGATGTCTTTAAATGGATCTGTTGCGCAAACACCGGCTATGACGGGAGTCTTCGAGACGGCGCTGAGAATTTCGGGTGCCATGTCTACAACGACATCGTTTGCATTGCTGAATGGCATGAGACCCGCTAAGCTACCTTGACCGGCCATACGAAAGCGGCCGCTGTTGTAGATGATGATGAGGTCTATTCCTCCTGCTTCTGCACCTTTTGCTGAGAGACCAATGCCTAGAACAAGTATGAGAATTTCAAGCTAATGAAGGCTCAAAATTGAGCTTAGATAGTCTCAAGCATACCTGCTCCGGCGCCCATGATGGGGACATTCTTCTCAATATTGGCTCGAAACCGGGACAGGATCTCGGAGCGATCTGATGGTGGCGCCATCATTTACTAAGTGAGCATACGCAGCTTGTTCAAATTCAATTCATCGACACGATAGAGACCGAAAGGTCGCCAAGTTATGGCAAAGTCTTCGTAGGTATGTTTTGCCGATGTCTGTGTCGGAGTAGGTGTGAAGTTGAGGAAAGATCGAGCCACGGAAGCGGGGTTCATGAGGAATGACGTATGCAACCGTTCCACAACAGAGAGCGAGACCGGAGGTATTAAAGATTGCAGATATCGGCTTCAACACACCCAAAATTTCGAAAGTAATAGCTTTGAATAGTCCAGGCCTTCTACCTTTGCGATTTTGGTTGGAAGCAAAAGAGAAGTGCGGGGTAAATATAAGTGCTAAAGCTCGCTAAGCTTTAGGGGCGCGCGACAATAAAACCAGGGTAAGGTCAAAAATGTACAATATCTCCGTATATTTGACGGCTCCCGTACGAGAAAGGTACCTCCAATAGTTCTATTCAACAAAAATAGCAAGCCTATACCGTATTAGGCTTCCAAGATTCTAGTAATTGTACCAAAGATTCGTCTGCGTATCTTGTATTGACCAGTTCCTTCGAAGCCCCTGCTTTCAGGAGAATAGGGATGAGATTCTTCTTTCGATAGCTTACTGCCCACGCAAGTGCCGTCATTCCACCCTCGCTCTGTACATCTACTTGAGCGCCGTGCTCGAGAAGAAGATTTGTAATTTCTTCGTTGCCAGCCATTACGGCAATTTCTAAAGGCGTGCTCTTTGGCCAATCTTGAACGTTCACGTTGGCTCCGTGCTGGAGGAGAAGACGGGAAATTTCGTTATGGCGTTGCTGTGTAGCCTTGTGTAAAGGGGTCTGTAGCATACGATCGCGACAGTCTACTTTGGCGCCATTCTCGAGAAGAAGTCTTGCTATTCCTTCATGTCCTTGTACTGCCGCTCTATTCCAGAAGGGGTTGGGGTTAGCCTACAATTTTTTATGGTTTTGCTGGAAGACATGCGGATGTGGAAAGTATCTCTACAGAACAGAGATATCATAAGAGCATCTTAAATCTCCTAACATTGCCTGGACTTAACCGGGCCGACCTGCGTATCTCGACCAGTGAGAGCTCTGGCAATGGATACAAGAGGCCTAAGAAGTGTAAGCAGCGCTGATACACTGAAAGCACTGCGTCACAGGTAGCGCGAAAGACCAAAGAAGTTCCAGAGAAATCCAAACTTACATGTGTAAAGGTGTATGGCCAAATTTCTGCCGTACGTCTACTTTAGCACCGATTTCAAGGAGAAACTTTGCATATCCTTCATCGCCTTGCAATGTTGCCCAATGTAAAGCTGTGCTGTCATAATTGTCTTCAATGTCTACCGAGACGCCTGTCTCCAGTAACTTTTGCGCCAGATATTGAAGTCCTAGAAGAACTAGGACATGCATGCCTGTGACCTCCTCATTCGGTTCTAAGGCAAGTTTGAGCGGCTCGTGTCTCTCTCTAGACATGATTAGGCAGATAGCCGCTGCCAGAGTCTCGCATTTCAAAATACGAAGGCAGTGCGTCTCCAGCTCCGTTTTGATCAGCCGTAATTCCCGGACATGATCACCCCAGTAACAACAAGCGTATACCAGGAAGGGGAAGCGACGGCTGAGGTTGTCTAATTCATTTCGGTATTTCGAGTAGTCCATTCCGTGAAGCGTCCATGCGGACTTTTTTATTGCGGCAACGACAGCGTCAAAACACAGATACGCAACACAAGTCCTAGATATTTCCAAATCACCGTCGGGAAGTGCAGTTGTTGTGTTGCGAAAATACTCTTCAAGTGTGAAGTGTGCAAGCTTGATTATCTGGCTGGTTGGCTCAATGAAGACAAGACCGCCACAGACATCGAGCAGGCTTTCCGGATCCAGGACATTGTTTGAATCGAAGACAGTCGGTGGGTCGTCGCCATCGACCCATTCAACAGC
Organism: Acephala macrosclerotiorum; assembly: GCA_014904845.1. NCBI lineage: Eukaryota > Fungi > Ascomycota > Leotiomycetes > Helotiales > Mollisiaceae > Acephala > Acephala macrosclerotiorum. The sequence goes on from MU119293.1 coordinate 189,745, forward strand.
CAAGGCATGACGAAGCTCGTTGACCATCAAGGGGCGTTTTGATCGAGATAACCATTGCAGAATCTTGATACCAAGTGCACTGTCCGACTTTGCTTGGCTTCTGATTCTATTGAGTGTTTCTTGGAAGGTGTCTTCGAGTTTCGAGGGGAAAGACTCCAGTGCTTTGAGAATCTTCGTGACCGTCCTTTCAGTCAAAATGCGGTCAAGCTGTAACACAGCCATGAGGAACCTAAATGTGTCCATTGCATGAGCCTTGTAGCGTAGAAAGACGTCTCTATATTCACAAATCAGGAGGACTCACATTCCAGAAGCTCGATTTTCTATCGCAGTCACGATTTGCGCTTGGAGGTCACCAGCGGAAGCTATGCGCTTCAAAAATGTGACGTTGTCCGTCATCCTCGCAGACAAGTACGTTCGGATATCGCTGCTCGACGCAATTATATCGATCTGAGAGTGATCTGCCAGATATGTATTTATATCATCGTAGTTTGGTCGACCGGTGAAGAGTACTCGTACTGAGGGGCCACACAACTCTTTCATTATCGAAAGGACCAAAGCCCTCTCTTTGGCGATGGCACACTCATCAAGAGCATCGATGACGACGAACATCTGAGGATTCTCACCACAAACAGTCGAGAGAAGCGTGCGGAGTTCCTGGAACTTCAGATGGCTGCTACCATATCCATGGCTGGAGTGAAGCTTGTCCAAAACCCTCACTAGGTTTGGATGCTGGTTCCAGAGGAGCTCAGAGAACTGCCTAGTTATGCTAGATAGCACATCGAGTGCAGTTCGTTCTTCTTTATAGTCCAGGTAGAAAAAGGCTACTCCGACATCGCTGTCTTTGAATCTTTGTTGGAGATGATCGATGACTATTGAACTATGTACCATTAGTCTAGGCTTGGCACTAGCAAAGTGACTTACCTCATGATAGTCTTCCCTGCGCCAGCTTCAATTTGCATTAGAGCCATCAGAGTATCTTGTTAGTCGGGATGACTTACGATGACCGTGGCACCAAAGAATAGGATCTGAACCCCCATTCTCCAGCCAATCCAAGAACACTGGTGCTTCTAGAAGCCATTCACCTGTTCCTTTCTGACGTCGAGAAAATGTATCTTGCTGCTTGTCATGCATTGTAATTGGCGAAAGCCAATCTAAAAGCTTCCCTTTGTTCTCATCTGCATGTACTTCATTAATGATTCCTCGCAATTTGTGGGAAGTTTAGCTGACTTATTCGTTGTTCTTCCAAGCTTATCATGCCTCTTTGGACCTCGTGAATATCCACCTGCGTATCGGACATTTTTTGGAGTATGATCTCGTGATGGATCTCGACTTGAGCATTGTGTGCATTGGCTGTGTCTCTGTTCGCATGTAAGCATCCTCAACTCTGAAGGAGACAGTGTAGGGGAAGATTTGAAGATGCTGGCAATCGCCAAAATAGTCAATCTGTGGGTTGGGATTCTACACACAAACCCTCAGTGGCCAGCCTTGCAATCAGAGTACTAGTGTGCATCTGCAAGTACGTCCTGAGTTCCCTGACATGGTCCTTCATTGTGAGCTCCCATTTTATCATCTTGCCCCAGCGTCGAACCGATCTTCGTCGGTTCGACTGCCCTAGCCCCACATAAGCATCCAATTTTGCGAGGAAACCCTTCAGCGCGTGTGTACAACTAAGCGACACGACTTTGAGACCATTGATGCTCTCTGCCCGCCCTGGCGGAGCTTCCAAGTGTTCGATCTTATCTAACGCTCGTTGTAATCCGTCGAGTTCAAGCATCAATTCCTGATATTTTGAGGCCGCGAGAAAATCGCCGACCGAGAACCCAAAGGACATGTTCGGTGCTCCATACGCAAAGATAAAAATTCTATACAAGACTAGGGACGATGCTGAAGCTAGAAGTCAAGGTGGACAGAGGGAATGAATCGCGACGAACACCGTTGTCATATAAGGCTGTGCCTGCCTGGTGCAGGGAAAGAAAGCCAACATTGAGAAATGGTTTCACTGTAGCTTACCAGGCGCTTACCCTGCTTCTTGGTTGCAGATTCGCCTCGAGGCTGTCCCTCAATAGCCAATAGATAGGCTGGCTTGTGAAAAATGGCCGGAACTCGACGATTGAGCCACTCTGCCATGGAAAGCGCTGGCAATCCGTTCACAGCTGCCTGTGATTTTGTCGCACAACTCGGGAGTACACATACAGTAGCGAACAAGCAAAGACGAACCAGACGACGAATATGATTGTCCTTCTATCTCGGCTTCTGGAACTGCAGATGACATCTTCGCTTGAGAGCCAATCTGCGCAGTTCTAATAAATGGCAGGGTCTGCAAAGGGAAGGACCACGAATGCGGGTCCACGACACCTAGGCAAGACAAAATAAGAGAACGCGTTGCTAGGATTTAGACGGACTCCTTCTGGACGTGAAGGCGGAAAGCTTTCCAGACTTTTTACCACGAATTGGCAAGCATTGGAGACATTATTTGGACCCCTATTTGCTGTACTTAGCGCGCTTGTATCGCGGGGCAGACTGGCTGAAGTCAACTGGGGCCACACGGGGAGCGACACGAGAAACTTGCTCGGGAAGAAAAGCTGTTTTTATGAGACAAGACACGAGTGTGTTAATCGTTGGGAGAGGAATTGTTGATACGATGATTGAGAAACAGAAGAAAAGGAAGGGGAAGTCGCGAAGCAAGTCTTACTTTAGGGGTGGAGCTAGCCAGCATCTAGCGTCCCCACGCTTGACGTTGAGAACAACATCCCACCAAAAGAGTGTCTCGGGGATCGCAACAACCTCCAATCGCCTCTCAAACGTCACCACGAATATCCTAAGCTCTCCAAACATATCAGGAAAGCTCCAGAGAATCTGCCAGCCAATTTGGGCAACTGTACCTTCCAAGCCGTTGCGATGTCTCCAGCAGCCATCATCGCACCCTCAATCCTGTCCGCGGACTTCGCAGACCTCGGAAATGAATGTTCGAAGAAGATAAAGCAAGGAGCCGACTGGCTTCACATAGATGTGATGGATGGGCATTTTGTTCCCAATATAACGCTCGGTGCGCCAGTTGTTACGAAAATTCGAAGCCACGTCGAGAAGCCATCCGCCAAGCATGGAAAAGGTACCTTTGACTGCCACATGATGGTTGCAGAGGTAGGGGAAACCGGTATTGCTATTAAGATTTGAATGCTAATTGCTTTCTACAGCCAAAGAGGTGGGTGAAGGTTTTCAAAGAAGCCGGTTGCGACCTATTCTGTTTTCACTACGAGGCTGCCATCGATAGCACGGCCTCCGAAACCCCCGACGGACAGACTGAACTTAAGACGAACCCGAAGGAAATGATCAGATATATACATGAGAACGGAATGTTGGCTGGTATTGCGATCAAGCCTAGGACGAAAGTCGATGTGCTATGGCCTCTTCTGGAGTCAAAGGACGAGAAGGACGTTCCGGATGTGAGTTTCTTTACACGAATTATAGCCAGCGAGGTGCTAATGGATCCTGCAGATGGTCCTCGTCATGACGGTGGACCCAGGGTTTGGTGGACAGAGCTTCATGCCAGAGCCGTTAGAGAAGGTTGCGGAGTTACGGCAACGATACCCGGATCTGAACATCGAAGTCGATGGTGGATTGGGTCCCGGAACGATTGACGATGCTGCTGAAGCAGGCGCCAATGTTATCGTTGCGGGAAGCGCAGTGTTCAACCCTAAGGAGCCTGCGAGCCCTGCGGATGTGATATCCTTGTTACGAGAAGCGGTCGAGAAGAGACGGGGCAAGCTATGAAGATGGTCATGGAGGATGGTATATAGGGGGTGGTCGTATCCCCTCAACGACGGACTCGGCAGGCAATTTTAGCGTCTTGGCATGTCTTGGCACCCCCATTCCACCCAAAAAAAGAGGATATATTATTACTACTCAGTTCCCAAGCTATGAAACCTATTAAAACA